>CAUDNR010000962.1:8992-21880 GCA_958430865.1 Entrophospora sp. SA101
TATTTAGATATTGGATCAGAAAGAAACACAATTTTACCAGGTGAATTAAAAAAAGCAATATTAACACACTCACAATCAATAAATTTTTACGGGTCTTTAAACCCAATTTCGCATCGTTATAAAGCGAAAATCGGTTATAGTAGTTCGGTTTATCGAAGTTTGACTGTATATCTGAAAAGAGGCGAATTTTCATTCCCCAAAGGTATTAATTAAATCAAGTGAAAAAAATACAATATTGCTGTCGTCCTACCATAAATCATCTACTTATGTAGTCCTAAATCACTCGAAATGAATGCTGTGACTCGAAACGCTTAGTTTAGGTTTAAGTAGGTTCTTTATTGAAACTGTTTAGGGAGTTTAGGGTCACATCCCTGCTAGAAATAAACAAAACCCTGGTCGAAGCGCTGTTATCCATTATTTCTCTTGATCCAGGTGTGGGAACTTTCATGGCTGGATATAGCCAAGTGATGAAGTTATAGAATAGAACATAAAGTAGATTCTATTACCTATGCTTGCATCGTCATGATAGAATCCAAAGTGAAAGGGGTTCTATTCATGGTAAAGCAAACAGGCACCAGATCTGCTAATCTTGTGGATGAAATGTCATCAAAAATTTGCAAAACGGTTACGCAAAAATCACAACACGGCTTTGCTCCATGAGTTTAAAACACAAGACATGGTCAAAAATGATTATAGTTAGAAATGCCGAATGTTGATCTGGTCACGTTACTGTTTTTCGGATATGGGGCCCCTCATTCTAATACACTTTTAAAGTACATAACGGAAACACAATAACCGACATTTGACTTGCACCCCGAGACACCTTATTATAGACTGTCTGGAATTATAGGTTCAACGTAAGGGGTTAGTAGTAATTTTTTAAAAAAATCACGCTCAAAATACGATGCGGATCTTTTGTACCATAAAGTTTTATCATAAATTTCGTTTATTGTTGTTAATACCATCGATTAAAGATCGTTTTTATTGTCTTTTAAATAAATAATCCAACAAATTTTCTAACAATTCCTTTCTCCTGGAGATCTATAAATATTAATATAAACGTTAGTTATCAGCATCATGTTTGTAAAAATAGTATGCCTATAAATAATGTTCATTCACCTATATGGAACACCCAATGCATCAAATATTTCAATTTCGGTTTTTTGAGCAATTAAAGTACCCTCCGAATATTTTATTGCTCCATTACCACGAATTATATTTCCATATAATCCATGATGATTTAATCTCATTTTCTACACAAATTATAAATAACGAAATTAATGAAATTATCGAGAAATTTTGTAAAAACTATTATAATCAATATAATTTACTTTTTTCCTGGCTAATAATCTCATACTTCTATTAAACAAATCATTTCCCGTGTAAGATAATAAAGCTGCCCCGATTTCATTGTAAGGAACTGTGAATAAATCTAATCTTCGATTTTTTCCACCAGGTAATTTACAAATACCACGATACCTTTCTGAAAGCGATTCTTTACCATGATGTTGTGCTAGGTCATGCACGATGATAGACTCTCTACGCAAAATAGGGAGTAACTTTGATAAAATACCTTTTTTTAAATATATTAGATAAATTAGAAAAAAAAAACTACAACTACAATTCAAAAATTCAAAAATCAACACACCTAAATGATTTTTTCCTTTAGAATCATTTTTAGTTATCATAATATCACTTTTTTTTAATGATTTAAAAGCTTTCGATTCATTTCTAATTATTTGTTCAAGAAAATTATAAGCATTGACTGTATTCCTTTATTGTAATATTATATAGGAATATTCGCACTACTTTCCTCCTCTTCTTAATCTCTTCCTTAATTACCATTTCGTTATTGGTTACTCTATCATCAATTGATATGTTCCCGCGCAGTTAATGGCGAAATGAAAGAAAATCTATTTATTAAATTTTTAATATCACTTTCTATTATTAAATTAGATTAGCTATATTCACAACCTCTACATTGTCCGGCAAAAGAAGAATACAGTCCTCTTCCAGCAATTATTAATGGTAATTGGAGTAACGTTGTCCCGAGCTTCTGCAACAAATTATACGGCCTTTTTAATATCAAATTCTTTAGAGTTTTTACCTTCATGTTATCTATTTTCTCTTAGTCAAATAAATAAATAAAACATTATCTTTTTGTTGTTATTTAAATCCTTTTCTTGGATGTGAATGCATTTGTCGCCATAAATTCCATATGTCTGTTACAATTCATGATGAATATCAATATGCATTATATATATTCCTTTTATAAATAAATTAAGTAATATCAAGATCATGCACGAACAAAACTTTTAAGGAACCGATTTTTGAAATATCCTGATGAGTAAAAGATGAGAAATTCAACAGAGTTGGAAAACAAAACCCTTGATCTTCTTTTTCGCGTGGGACGATGGTCACATCCAGGGTGTCGCGGAAAATTTTTTAGTGATTGAGTGTCTACTTGGTTCCCTTTTTTTGTGTGTATGTACACTTCCAAATTGCATACAAGTTGTAGAATTTTTAAAAATCATTTCCAAAAAAAAAAATAAAGATAAAATAAGTAGGCAGAGTTGGCATTGGACAACATCCTGGATATGTTCAAGGTATATTGAACTTGGCATTCTTGATGATAATAAATCTGATGATGGTGGTTATGGTAATTGATTGTCATTTTGAGTTAATGATTGGAGTTGGAGTTGCTTGGGTGAAGAAGGTTGTGGTTGTTTGTGATGTTGTTGTTGATCCTACACTTGATGGAATTATGTATTCGATCTACAGTTGCAGGGTAACATGTCAACCTTTATCACATGTGTTAGATTTAATAGGCTTCCTCATTCAAACATGCAAACACTGTGCAATTAAGCACCGTGGAATTTCTCCACAGGTAAAAGAGGGATGAACAAGCCGGATAACTTCAGACAAGCGAAATGCTTTAATCAATGTTGGCATTTGACTATTAGCGGCCAACATTATTGGCCAAAAATGGCCAGAATGGGCAAAACAGCAGTTTTCCGTATGAGATGTAGATCTCCAACAGTCGTGTTGCCTTTTTCATCTCTGATGTTTCTTAGTTCTTATGATCGTTTTTTTCTAGTCTGACATTCATTTTTATATTAAAATTTTTTAATTCATGATAAAGAAAATATCTCATTATTTTTATAATGAACTTGATGATTAATTAATGTAAAGAAAAACTTTCTAACAAATACCCTTTCATATTGAAAAGACGTTCTTCATATCAAGCTATAGTTATTCAAAGATGGTGTTGCTTTTTCACTTCAAAGCCGAGATTATTCAAAGTATCTAATGATGTATGACAAAACTTTTTAGTCATTGACGTAACTAAAGTATTGACTAAAGGTAGTCTCTCACCAGGATTATTTTGACGATTTGACTAAAGCAAAAGCACTTGACGTAATTAAAAATATTTGATGCAAGTAAAAATGCTTGATACAAGCAGCAATAATGATAATAATAAAATAGGATTATCAAAAGTTTAAAATGTGTGCCCGAGACGAATAAAGAATTATTATATCATTCTTTGTATATTGCAAGAAGAATAATTATCATGGGAAGTTTATAAATGTTATAATTTAAATTAGAAATTTTACTTTATTAAATTACTTATTTTTTTCCTCTTTTCTACAAATTAAAACCATTCTTTTATTATTACATTTCATAAAATGTAAATGTTTTTTCGAATTTTTAACTTTGAAGTTAACTACGCGTAATAGTGATACGCAATAATAATATTAGTATGCTTGAGCTGTCTTTTGTGTCTGAATTTGAAATAACATAGATTGATCAATATTGGTACTTAGAACGAACGACCTTTACATAACACATAAAGACAGGTTTTGATACATAAGTTTTAATTTTGTTTTCTATTTTTATTATCACTTTTAAATCTTCAAAGAATTTCTTTTATTATTGAATCACGATTGTTCTTCAAATAAAAAATGTTGTACGAAAAAATTGTTGCTAACAATATTTTTTATTTACATTTAATTGCATTGGGTTCTAATAATTAAAAGAAGGAATCGATGAATGACAATTTAATCTCCACTATAAATTATTTGTTATAATTATTTGTCTTTTTATTTTATCTTTTTTAAAGCTAAATTATAATAATGTTTTGAAAGAATAAACTTTTTGATTCTTGTTAAATTGTGGTTAACAATTATGGCTTAACTTTTGACTACTCTTGGCAGTTAATTCGGCGCTTGTCAGTTAATTAATTTACAATTTACTTTGGTTTCCTCTTTCTTGCACTTAGACAAAACTGTGGCACACTTGATGGTGCCAGATAATTGTAAATAAATAAAGAGTCTTTTACAAAACTCGAGAGCTTCTATAAAGTTCTTTTTATTCACTTGTGATCGATTTATTCGTTTGCATTTATTGACTCGCTTTGGTTTACTTGAAAACAACCAAAGTAGCTTGTTTAACAGCCTTACGTTTACAATTACAATAACGTTACCAGTATTTCCAATTATACCTTTGAGCGATGCTTCATTAACACTCACCAGATAACCAACATTAATCCTAACCTTGCTTGCTTGTTCACTAAGTAAATAAACGTGGCTTTTTACCAAAGCTCCACAATTGTTACCTTTTACCAAGACATTAACTACACTTGTTGCTTTTATCAAGGCGCTTTAAACAAAGGAAATAAAGACAAGATTTTTGTTTAACAATTAATTTTATTTAATAAAAATAATGATTCTATCAGAGTTTTATTTTATTAGAATGTTGATTATCCTCTGCGAGGACAGAAGTTATCTTTATGAAATTTTTGTAACTTATTGATACGTATTATAATTATTTACATAGTGATAATAATTAATACACTAAAATTAGAACATAAAATACCGAATCCCTAATTATCTGCCCAATCATGTATTCAGCAAAAAACAAAGGAGGGATTGGGATACACGAGAAAAATATAAAAAAAGACCTTGGAATATATATTTATAAGTTTTTTTTGTAAGCTTTTATATATTTTATTAGCCTTTAAAACAATTTTACTTGCGTAATTTTTGACTTAATGACAGCGAATTTGACGTTTTACAATTTTGGTGACATTTCGTCAAACAACATTGTTAGTATCATTAAAGGACTCAATAGGTTGGCTAAGAAGGTATAAAAATACTTTATGCTTTTATGTGGTTATTACTTTATAGGGTATCTGTTAATAAGTTTTATGAAAAAAAATTCAATACTTAGACCAAGGAACAATTAGATACTTGGCCACTAATACTTGAGTGACAATGTAATGGAACCATTTAATTGTTGAAAAGCCAGATTAGAGTATATCAAGCTATCAGGTGTATTTGGTTGGCACTAGGTTGATAAAATCAACGAAAATAAAGTCGATTTGAGTAGCTGAAAATCTAAAGATAAAATTGTCTTTAGACTACAAAATCGTCTTTAGTCTTAATCGATTGATGGACGAAACACAAAAGTTGACCTTAGTCACAAAAGTCAATAAAGTATAACTATTTTTGCCATTATTAATAACTTCTTCATTCTCTCCTTCTTCGCCATCATCATCATCATCTCTTTTTATTAACTCATTCCTGAATTGCATCTATCGTTTTCTTCTTAGAATTTGTTTTCTTTGGTCCATAAGGTTGGAATATTGATATTGTGCCATTGTTGGTTGACAAGAGCACAAGAATATAATGTTTTGTAATCATTTACAATATTTCAGTTAGAAGTTCCACTGGCAACCTTATAATTAAAAATAATTTATTTTGAATATTAAAACTAGAGTGACGGCGAGTAGCGATAGCCACCACCACCATTCTTTTGATAAACACTTACCCAGCAATTTCTTCTCGATTATTTTCTTTAATTCGTTTTCTGTTTCCTGATAACATTTTTCCAAATCATATTTAATAAAAATTATTTCGTTAAGCCGAATTTCTACTTGATAAACCGACTTAATGACAAAATAATAAAAATGTAACCTTCCAAGCCGAATATGATCATAACTGGTTTTAAAATTCGTCTTGTGATGATAAAATTCGGCTTAAAAATAATGACATCTACTTTCTATAAAATTTCTACTTTAACCATGTCAAGTCCTAATAAAAATAGTACGAAAATTACCAAAATTTAGAATAATATTGAAATTGGTAATGTTGAAGTTGAAATTGATACTGAACAAGTAAATCGTGAAGTTCAAGATTTAATTAACTAACTCCCATTTGATGATTCACCTTTAGTGGACGAGTATTCAATATTGAGAATAACATGGTTGCAGGTGAATTAGTAATGGAAGGCGAGGATATTATTGCATTAATTCAACCAACAGAAATAGATGAGCAACAGGATGAAACATTTATTCCAGAAATTTCTACTACAGACACCATAATGTTTTAGTACACCCTCTAAGTCATTTCGATGTATGCGAAGATGAATTAAAGTGCATTCGTGCTCTTGGAAAAAATTATTAAGTCATAAGATTAATAGTTCGGTTTAACTGGACGGTATTGATAAAACTATCACATAAACATGTTCAGCTATAGTACCAATCTATTTTAGTATGGTTTGTTTTCCTATAAATTGGATTTTAAGTGCTTTCTTGAGCCGAGGATTATTTTTAGAAGAAGAAGGTGATGAAGCCGAATATGAAATTACATCTTCCATATTTCATCTGGTAAAAGGGGAATATGATTTAAATCATCAGGTGTTGGTTTAATTTAATCAACTGCTGGACTCTCTAAAGAGTCACCCATTTACTTGGGTACGGTAATCCACTAGCACCCTATAAATACTATAAGGAAAACATACTGAATATGCGCGAGAAAATACATTCCGTGTGTTTTTTTTTCGGTATTTAACGCACCATTTAATATTAGTATTAGATAATAATAATAATAATAATAATAAAGCTTATATTTTCCGTATATTTCCGTACGTATGCAAGCTTTCAGTATTAGTATATACAGGAAGATTCGGTAAATTTTCTGCATGGTAAAAATGAAAACACACCAGATTGTGGAAGATTGCACATAATTTAAGGACAATTGTAATGTTTTTTGATTATTTGGGTAAAGATTTACAATTTTTTGATTGTATGTCGACATTTTAACTCTACTTCTCTCTTCTTCCAGATCGTAATAACAAAAATTATAAATTCCAAACAACAACAACAACAACAATAGTACTAGTAGTGCTAAATAATCTTGATTTTTCAAAATTTAATTGTTATTAAAAATTTATATTTTTAATAAAAAATATGCCGAAAATGCCATACAAAAGTGATTGGATAGTTGCACTTTTAGGATATCTTAAAAGCCCAAGTATTTTTTAGCGTGTTATTTATCCGTCGAATTTACGATATATTAATATTATGAATATGTAAAACGTATGCGCGAGAGTGTGTGCGAGAAGTATATGTGTGTGAGAGATAGAAACAAATCATACATTACCACTGATTGGGATTTTTAATTAACAATTAAGCGATTTTTTCTTTGATCTATTGTTTCTTTGATACTAATAATGATTATAATATAATGATTATAATTAAAATGTATATATATATGTAATTTTTTCATGAGAAATTAAATGTCAAAATGACATCCATTTCAACTAATGGTCGTCAATTAATAATAGAAAAAGAAGAACAGGGAGAAGAAGAAAGGAAGAAAAAAGAAGAGGAGGATTCATCTATAATTAAATCACCTTCATCGCCGCCATCACCCTCATCATCACTGTCCTCTCAAAATTCTGACCCAGAAGGAAAAGAAAAAGAGAAGGATGCGAATGTTGTAATAGAAAGAACATCTGTAATTTCTATAATGTCATCGTCATCACCATCGACAACTACAACAACTACAACAATGAATTCGATAGCACCATCCACATCAACATTTTTTAGAATAGCATCGAATAATGAGGAAGAGGAAGAACATTTTAACCAAGATAATAATTGTAATAATGAAGATGATGATGATGATGGAAAAGATTATGATTGGTGACTATTAAATTGTTTAAGTTAATTAATTAAATTTAATTAAATTTCTAACCTTGGAAATTTATTTTTAATTGATAGTAACAAAAATAATAACAATGACAATATTAGCAATAGCAGTAATATTAGTAATAGAAGTAGTAATATTAATAGTAACAACAATGTCAGCTGTAGCAGTAATATTAGCAATCTCAATAATAACATCAATAGTAGGATCGACGAGAAGTTGATGTCCAAATTAAAGATGGAAATAATGGAATCGGTAATCAAAGAACAAAATAATGTCAACAGCATCAATAACAATAACAAATCAAAAAAATTAAAATATTCAATAAATAAAATGCTTCAACAAAAATTTGAACAGTTGAGAATAGAATTGAAATCGATTTTCAACGAAGTAGAAAATTTGAAAAAAGATATAGAGATAATAATTAAAAAAGATATAGAGATAATAATTAATAATAAATTGAAAGAATTCAACGAGATTAATAATAACAATTTTGAAATTTTGAAAATGGAAATATTAAAGATCATCGATAAAGAGTTGATTGAATATAAAATAATTGTTAATAAAATAATAGAGAGACAAATTAATTTAAAAAATAACACAATAAACGATGACAATAATGATGATAGTAGTGGTTCTGAAACTTGCGGTAATAATCGTAAAAATAATCTAAATCTAAATCTTAACCTTGATCATAGTAAACTTAGTCATGATAGTAATAACGTTGGTGATTATTATTTAGACGAGTTGGAAAATATTAAAAAAGAAATTATAAAAATTAAAATATTAATCAAATTAATTATAATGTTTGTCATAGCATTAATTTTATTAAATTTTATTATAATGTAAGTAATTAAAATTAAAATTTGCAACTTTGTTCTTTATTAATTTATTAATAATCATATCTACCTACTTTTTTTTTCTTAGGTTTAAAGCCAATAATAACTTTATCAGAATATCCACCGATTTTCTACCTTCACCTTTGTAAAATTCATTAATTTAGATTATAAAAATGGCATTATATTTATATCTCTACTAAACACATCTATTACTATGCATCTAATCAAATTTTTTATGATTCATGTAAAATAATCATTATCAAATATAGTAATTTAACATCATAAAATAAAATCGTTAATATTCTTTAGTCCCATAAAGTTCGTCGTCGCCATTTTTATTTTGATGAATCTCACTTAAAGATTCTTTTCTTTTGAATTATTAAAAAGGGCGAACTCAGACTGTTAAAATAAATAGCTAGAAAAATAAATTCATGTTATATGTATATGAAAGGACTTATCTTTATCATTGCCCAAAGAAAACAAATTCTAAGAAGAAAACGATAGATGCAATTCAGGAATGAGTTAATAAAAAGAGATGATGATGATGATGGCGAAGAAGGAGAGAATGAAGAAGTTATTAATAATGGCAAAAATAGTTATACTTTATTGACTTTTGTGACTAAGGTCAACTTTTGTGTTTCGTCCATCAATCGATTAAGACTAAAGACGATTTTGTAGTCTAAAGACAATTTTATCTTTAGATTTTCAGCTACTCAAATCGACTTTATTTTCGTTGATTTTATCAACCTAGTGCCAACCAAATACACCTGATAGCTTGATATACTCTAATCTGGCTTTTCAACAATTAAATGGTTCCATTACATTGTCACTCAAGTATTAGTGGCCAAGTATCTAATTGTTCCTTGGTCTAAGTATTGAATTTTTTTTCATAAAACTTATTAACAGATACCCTATAAAGTAATAACCACATAAAAGCATAAAGTATTTTTATACCTTCTTAGCCAACCTATTGAGTCCTTTAATGATACTAACAATGTTGTTTGACGAAATGTCACCAAAATTGTAAAACGTCAAATTCGCTGTCATTAAGTCAAAAATTACGCAAGTAAAATTGTTTTAAAGGCTAATAAAATATATAAAAGCTTACAAAAAAAACTTATAAATATATATTCCAAGGTCTTTTTTTATATTTTTCTCGTGTATCCCAATCCCTCCTTTGTTTTTTGCTGAATACATGATTGGGCAGATAATTAGGGATTCGGTATTTTATGTTCTAATTTTAGTGTATTAATTATTATCACTATGTAAATAATTATAATACGTATCAATAAGTTACAAAAATTTCATAAAGATAACTTCTGTCCTCGCAGAGGATAATCAACATTCTAATAAAATAAAACTCTGATAGAATCATTATTTTTATTAAATAAAATTAATTGTTAAACAAAAATCTTGTCTTTATTTCCTTTGTTTAAAGCGCCTTGATAAAAGCAACAAGTGTAGTTAATGTCTTGGTAAAAGGTAACAATTGTGGAGCTTTGGTAAAAAGCCACGTTTATTTACTTAGTGAACAAGCAAGCAAGGTTAGGATTAATGTTGGTTACCTGGTGAGTGTTAATGAAGCATCATTCAAAGGTATAACTGGAAATACTGGTAGCGTTATTGTAATTGTAAACGTAAGGCTGTTAAACAAGCTACTTTGGTTGTTTTTCAAGTAAACCAAAGCGAGTCAATAAATGCAAACGAATAAATCGATCACAAGTGAATAAAAGGAACTTATAGAAGCTCTCGAGTTTTGTAAAAGGCCATATTTATTTATTTACGGTTATCTGGTATCATTAGGTGTGCCCACAGTTTTGTCTAAGTGCAAGAAAGAGGAAACCAAAGTAAATTGTAAACTGATTAATTGACAAGCACCGAATTATTTGCAATTAACTGACAAGGTTAGCCAAAAGTTAAGCCATGATTGTTAACCACCATTTAAAAAACTGTAAGAAGTTTATTATTTCAAAACATTATTATAATTTAACTTTAAAAAAGATAAAATAAAGATAAAATAAAAAGACAAATAATTATAACAAATAATTTAGGAGATTAAATTAGTTATTCATCAATTCCTTCTTTTAATTATTAGAACCCAATGCAATTAAATGTAAATAAAAAATATTGTTAGTGATGATTAATGGATAGTGATTTCTAATTAATTAATAATGAAATTTTTATTCACCTTCAGCATTTAAGAGGAGAGCGTTAAAATCAAGATTGTTTAACGAACTATCATTACTTGTATAAAATTTCAAGCTTTTTGATTTAGCAATCTCTTCATCCAAGATTCTACTTGTATGATATGCATCTGGGTGTGATTCGTATACTTGTTGCGAATCACTATTACTACCACTGCTGCTGCTACCATCATTATTAAAAAATTTGAATAATCTATTTATTAAATTATTATTGTTACTATTATTTTTCAAAATTTTATTTTCATGAATTTCCCTATCTTTATTATAAGCAAATATCAAAAGCTCTTCACTAGTTGGTCTTTTTGATGGATCCACATCCCAACACCTCCGCATCATTTGCACATAATCATCAGGCATTCCAGGTAATATTGGTGGTCGTAAACCTTTTGCACATATATCAAAAATCAAACGATGATTGTGAGCTCTATTGTCAAATGGTGGGTGACCTGCAAATATTTCCCACATTAACATCCCAACACTATAGATATCTGATTCTTTGGTGTTCTTTGTATTAATTTTGCCTCTAAGTAGTTCAGGTGCAACATATGATACAATCCCATAGACTTTATTTGATGACTTTTCATCAACTGGTCCACATAATCCCAAATCTGTAATATAACAATTACCTCCTTGCACAAGTATATTACCACTATGTAAATCACAATGGATTAAATCTTTTTCATGTATACTATTTAATGCACCACATAAATAATAAAATATTGTAATTCTGTCTTTTAATGTTAAATTTAAGTGATTTTTTTGTAAGTAACCCCTTAAATTTCCCTCTAAATAATGATTTAAAACCATTGCATAATTTCCATTATCTGGGAATTTAGTTATACCATAACATTGAACAATCAATGGTGCTTTAATTTTAGAATAATTCATCGCCTGTAATTAAATATAAAAACCAATTAGTATTTTATTATATAATACAGTATTGTTTATTTTGTTTAAATGACAACTACCAACCTCATCAAAAAAGGCTTTTCCTGGATTACTTGAATCATTTAAACTTTTTAATATGACATATTGCCCTCCTCCTAAATAACTAAATTCCTTTTTATTTTCATTGTAATCATTAATACATCCTCTTGTCCATTCCGCAGTATAAATTGAACTAAACCCGCCTTCAGTTAACTTTGTTACTTCTTCAAATTGCTCAAAAGGTATCCATTCTAAAATATAGCGTGGCAGAGATGATTTCATTTGACATTGCTGAATAAAATCATCAATTATGTTATTTCCAGATGTCCAAGTGGTGAAAAGACTCTGTAATTGTAATCTAATACAACCTTCACAGAACCTATTAGAGTATCTTGTCAATTTACATTTGTTGCATTCTTTTTGTTTCCCCTCTTTATATGTTGCATTTTCTAATTCAAAATTATAAATATACCTTTCTTTACAATATTCTTTTTCATTTTCAGAAAGCTCCTTGTTTTTTTCAACTAATGAAAAAAAATAATCTTTTCTACTTTCTCTTTCAGAATTGGCATCAGCATAATTAAGTATTTCACTGTAAATTTTATATAAAAATTTCTTTCTTTCTTGTGATAACGATGATAATAGGTCAACATATGACATTATTATTATATAAAAATATAATATATAAATTCGACTTGGTGTTTTAATGATGTAGATATATTTTTGAGAATAAAAGTTGCCGTGTTACGTACGGTTCCTCACTAAATGTCGTAATTTGTGTGTAGATTTTATATTTTGTGTAATATTTTATTAACAATTTTACCCAAATTTGGATGCACGGGAAACATTATGTTATAAAGAAGACTTGTTAAAGACTTGAGACTGTAAATCTGGTCAGTTACGGTAACGAATCACGAATCTTCTAAA
>CAUDNR010000963.1:0-14345 GCA_958430865.1 Entrophospora sp. SA101
ATGGCAGGACTGGACCTGAAAAAGTCCGGTCCGGACTGTTCAGGACCCGGTCCCAAAAGGACTGATTAACATCCCTAAACCCAACGATACAATAATAGATAGATTGCATGTGGCGGTCTAAAACGCCACGCATCACAACATATTTATTTGCGTGCTTGTGGTAGTCTAAACGTAACCCATCGATACAATAATGGATAGATTGTGACACACGTTTGCGTTCTTGAACAATTCAAAAATCATTATTTATACGTGGCAGCCTAAACGTTACGTTTATTTATGCGTGCGCGCCATTCTAAACCTTAGGACACGTGAACACAACGTTTTTAATATAATAGATAATAATAATAATAAAGTTCTGATGTGCGACTTTTCTTTGTAAAAAACCAGTTTTATATATATATATATATAATTTCTGATGTGCGACTTTTGTATATATATATATATTTTCAAAAATGGTTTGATGTACGACTTTGTTATTAATATTAATATTATATATATATAGTAGTAATAGACATATTTCGCACTTTCGAATGTTTTTATTTGAAAAATCATCATTATTAATATTGATTTGCATCATTAATAAATTGTTAATATTAAATGTTACCATCAAATTGATTTCGTTTATAAAAAGCAAGATTCGCGTTAATATGATCAGGTGCTTAATTTGGCGGTGACATTCAATGGAGTTTTCCCGGTCCTTTTTTGGCACGCAATACAACAGTGACAAACAATTAAGCAACTAATTATAGTTTTTTATATTTACTATTTGTTTATTACTATTTTATATAGGAAAAAAAAAGAAACAAAAGATTATTCGGTGTCGGAGCTTTCACAAGATTTTTCCTCGTGAGAATCCATCAATTTCTCAATGTCCTTTTCGCGACCTTTCCCCTTGTTGTTAACGACTACACTCACTGCATCTGCAAATCTTGGTCGATCTCAAGTTGTTTCTCGAGGCACTCCTTCCTGCTCTTCACAATTTGTATCCGTGCCCCTTTTTTGCGTGCTTGCACTCGACTCTCCATTGTAACCACCATAATGGTAGTTCGCAGACCTTTTTTTTGGTTCCCAGAGCCCTCCACACATTTCTCCTCAAAGTCTAAGCGCTTCAATTTCGGCTTCTTGCATCAGGACATTTGCTTCCTTCATCGGTGGTGTCTCTTTCCACGAATGGATACGTCCATTCAATATCAGATGCAATAATTTGCATAAGCTTCTTGCCAACAAACAGTTCTCCCGCCATGAAGAAAATGGCTTTGCTGTTCGTGACATTTGCCACGTTGCTATGATGGCTCATAAAGGCACGGAACATCCATCACCACATATGCACTGGTAATTGCATTATAAGTTTTGTGGGACAATATGAAGTAACTTCCGCCGTCTTGGCTTCTTGGAGGCATAGAACACAGACCAGTTACCGTACTGGACAAAGGGCTGATTGGCAAATCTTTTATACTTGGCATATCACCCAACATCTTCAAATCAAGGAATGTTGTCTTGATTAGCATAACCTGAACGAAAGGCAATGGCGACATTATTTTTTTAATAAACAAAAGAGCAAAAAACGGGAAACAATAAACCAAACAACGCTTGCTGCACTCACATATAATTAGGACTTGAAAACATATCTCCTGACGAACAGCATGAATGTGTTCGCTTGGATGGGCTTGAGAAGGCTTCCTTCAGCTCCATAAAATTTTTTAAGAGCTATTATAATCTTTAATAGTACATGACTTTTATCAGTTCCTGCAGAACCAGTAAAAAATATATTTTCATGTCTATTAACAGCTATATCATAAACCAATTGTTATTTTATTGATAAAGCTTCTTGTTCTTGTTGTTCTTGTTCTTGTTGTTGTTGCTGAGATGATGATATTTTATTCTAGTATTTTTTGATTGATACTTGACTGTTCATATTGTAAGAAGAAAAAGAACATGAATAAATGATAGGTATTATTATTAGTTAACTAGAGTGATGACAAGTGGCAATAACCACCATTCTTTTTAATAACTAACTAGAATGACGACGAGTGGTAATAACCACACCACCATTCTTATGATAAACACTTATCCTTTGGCAGCACCAAAGGTATCTGCTTTTCTTCTTTTCTTTCATTAGATTTGTTCATATTTTTTCTTATAAATATAAAGAAATTTTATTTGATCGACAATGCGTACACATTAATTATTAGTATTAGTATTAGCATAAAAAAAGAAATTATTCGATATTGGTTAATTTAGTGGGATTGGAGATAATTCATGTATTTTTTATTAAAAATAGTCCGCTTTCTATAATGAATACTAAGTGAACAAGTTGAACAGGAGTCTGTAAATATTTATACGAGTAATGTTTAATTATCCGGTGCGTGGCACACGTTCAAAAAAGGGATTGATCTGTTTATTATTATTGTTAAATCTTGTTAATCAGCAACGTAATGAAAATTATTCAAAAATAATAATGTGTATTGATCATAATAGCATTAACATTGATATTGGTGAGAAATATGATGATGGAAGCAAAAATAGTAGATTTTTTTTGGTTCATTTAAAAAATAAAATTAAAAATTTGTTTAAAAAAAAGGTAGAAAAATAAAATAACTTTTTTTAAAAAAAAGACAATTTAATTATATAACGAATGATATTATCTATAACAATAGCCAATTTCTCATTGTCGATACAACTATAATACTAATAATGATGATGATAATACGTTTCAAAATTCATTACCAAATCATAAAGATGTTGATGTTTCTAATATTAATAATCCGGAATATGCTAAAACAGCTCTTCAAGCAATTGATCAAGTTTCATCAGAATTGAGAGAAATAAGCTTAAAAGTAGTTGATTTTTTGATAATAATAATTAATACTTGCTACAATATTTATATTTATAATATTTATAATATTTATAACATATAATATACATAAAATAGATTCATGAACATCCAGAATTAGCATATCAAGAAAAATATGCGCATGAATTGTTAGTTACATATTTGAAATCCAAAGGATTTGAAGTAACTCCAAATGCATATGGAATCGAAACAGCTTTTACTGCAGAATTTCAATCTAAATCTGGAAAAGGAAAAACAGTGTCATTTAATTCTGGTAATTAGATTGGGTTTTATTTTTCTTTATCTTCATCATTAATTATTGTTAATTTCTTACATAAATTTATTTTTAGAGTGAGTGAATTTTTTAAATATTGGTTTTCCCTCATAAATTTTTATACATGATTGTTTAAATCGAATATTCTGTGAATTTTAAGATATGATGCACTTCCAGAAATAGGTCATGCATGTGGTCATAGTAAGTCACTATACATGTATAATATATATTTATGAACATGGAATTATAAATTAAATATTTTTTAAATCTCTATCATATTTACTATATATGTAAATACAGATTTAATAGCAATAAGCGGTGTTGCTGCTGCAATTGGTATTAAATCAGTTATTGAAAAATATGAAATTGAAGGAACTGTAAAATTATTAGGCACCCCTGCTGAAGGTATTTATTATTATTATTATTATTATTATTATTATTATTATTATTATTATTTTTAATATTATATATTATATGTGTTTGTGCTTTTTTTTTTTTTAAAGAAATTGGTAGTGGAAAACTTGATTTAATTGAGGCTGGCGCCTACGATAATGTTGATATTTCTTTAATGGTTCATCCAAGGTTTTCAAAATAATTTACATCGTAATAATTACTATTTTAAAAATGCTATTATTAATTATTCTTCTATATGTTTTTAAATAGCGTTACTGATGCAGTATATATGAGTTTTCTCGCATTAAGACCTGTCACTGTAGAATATTTTGGAAAGAATGCACATGCTTCAGGTATTCTAAGAAACCAAATATGTTTCTTATACATATATGTGCGTGTGTAATATTTATTTATTAATTTAAAAATTTTTTTAGGGGATCCTTGGAATGGTATTTATTATCAAATATATATATGAATGTTGGTTTTTTTTTGGAAAATTTAAAATCAATAAAATATTTTTTATTTTTTATATAATCAATTAGGCATTAATGCATTAGATGCTTTAATTTCGGCTTATAACAATATTTCATTGCTGAGACAACAAATTTTGCCTACTGATAGGTAACAAAAAAAAAGTCTTTAATTAATTCATTATTCAAAAAAATTTACTTTTTTATTTTTTAGGATTCATGGAATTATTACAAATGGTGGAGAAGCTCCAAACAGTTAAATAATTTTTTTTTTGAATTTCAATCTATAATAATAACCATTTATTTAATATTATTTATTTATTTAGTTATTCCTGATTATACTTCTGGGCACTTTTATATTCGTGGTAAAACAATAAGTGATTTAAGATCTTTACAACCACGTGTTCAAAAATGCTTCGATGCTGCATCTGAAGCTACTGGGACTAAAGTAAAAACTAATTGGAAAAGAGGTGTTTATGGTAAAAGCAATTTAATATTTACTTATTTTTTTGAAATAATAATGATAATGATAAAATGATAATAATATAATAATAATAACCTATGAATGAATAGATGTTAAAACTAATGAACCATTAGCTACAAGATATGAATATTATTTAACCAAAGTATTTGGTAAAAAATTCCAACCAAAACATGAACAATTAGCATTACCAAGTGGCTCAACTGATCAAGGTAATGTTACGTATGTAGTACCTGGTATACATTCAATGTATGATATACATGCACTACCTGGCGATTTCAATCATACAATAGGATTTACTGGAGCTGCTAAAACTATTTTGGCACATGAGGAAACCATTATGGCTTCTAAAGGTATTACTTTGGTTGGTTTGGATTTTTTGATTGATGATGAATTTTCTAAAGAAGTAAAGAGGGCTTTTACTGAAAATCAATGATCAGTTGATCAAGAATAACAATATTGGAATGCACGATGATTTCTAAATTCAAATTGAAATTAAACTTTTTAAATAGTCTGGAATTAATTTTTAATTAATGATGTTTCTAAAGAGATATAAAAGCACGTATCATATTATTCTTTGCCAATATTCTAAGAGAATAAATGTTATACAAATTTTTTAATTGAGCATGCTATGTAATGGTAAAAATTCGCTGTATATACAAATTGGTTATTTCTTGTGAAAATTTGCAGATAGATTCCAAATTTGGTTAAACCGCGTCGATTTATGTTGCCAAAATAAAGGATTTGTCCCAAGTATCGTCTTGTTTTCTTTTTTATTTTTGTGATCGATAAGGATGCCTCTTAAGCATCGTCTTGTTTTGCAATCTAGAAACTAATAGTAAAATAAAAAAAAGATCACACATCCATCTAAAGGTCCTAATCAAAAATAAAAGTGATTCATAATTATATTTATTTGAAATATTTATGACTATTCGAAAATCCATCCATTACCAAAAGTCATCTGATGTATTTCGAATATTCACACTTGAGCAAGGGTAGTATTGGTAAAATATCATCTCTGGTCTTATAAAAATATTATTGTTATTATTCAATTATGGAAACATATATGTATATATTGGATACAGATGAAGATTTTTCCAACTATAACACTTGTTCTTAAATAACACTGATTATACCTCTCCCGAAACTTCATAGATAGGTTGTTGCCACAACTTATAGTAAAAAGACCTAAAAATTTTACTATTAGAAAAGAATATTTTCACAACAAAATTTAAATAAAAAATAAAAAATGAGAAATAGAATGAATATTGATACTTCGAGCAATCATCAATGATATTGTTAAATGGGTCAGAAACAGAAGATTTTGATTTCGAAAAAGCATATAAGCAGTGGGAAAATGAGAAAGAACAATTATGGATGGATGTCAAGTAAAATCATTACAACCTTAGTATTAGTATTATGACAAAAGTAAAAATTTATATTAATATTAGCGTTGTCAAAAATCTGGCCGCAATTGCTTTTTTTGAATTGATCGTTCCTGAGGAGAGATACTATTTTGGTAAGCCAATAATAGTATATATGAAATCCTTTGGTTTAATTAAATCCAGGAATGAATATCCTTGTATTAGCGAACTGACAGTTTGTGGATGCCAAAGTCGACCAGTTCAATCCTACAAATTATGTTTAAAACAACAACAACACCTACTCCATAGTCGCAAAGTACAACAAAAAAAACGACGTGACAATTTAAATTTATTAATAATATTCAGTAGTCTTCTTCATTGTATGTATGAATTTAATTATTATTTGATTAAAAGAATGTAAAAAGAGAATGACAAATTTTTTTCGTTATTTTTTCGATTTTAAAAACTTCAGATGGTTTATTTATAATTTGTTAACGTTATTTTAATAATTTGCTTTAAATAATAAATCTACAATATTAAAATTCATTCTATTAACTTTGGTACATAATAAATAATATTATATATATTATGATTAGTAATAGAGGGTTTGCAAATAAATATATATAGTTGATAATTAAGAATTAAACGTTTTTCCTTTAATATATTTACAAAAGACGGATGTTCTTGGATCTTGGTCTGATATTTTTCTTACTAGTCATTGAAATTATGATATCAATGCTGCTCAAGACGCAAATTTTATGTAATAAATTATATGAGGGACAACATTGAATATGTCGAATATGGCTATTCTATAAAACCTCAGGATTCTCATTCAGCTATTGCTATCAAGATTGCTTTCAACTTCTCATTCCACTTTATTACCATTTCCAAGAACCTATGCACCTGCACAAACCATCAACACCAGTCAATATATACTGGACAACACTTCTTCAATACACTCTCAATATCAAAAAGATCCGATGGGAGTCCTCCTAGTTAGGGAGATTTAATGAAATAGTTGGTGATTTGTTTAAATCCTCTTTCCAAAGAAAATGCCAACTAGCATTTGATAAGCATCGAAATGAATTTAATTTTGGAAATGTATTTGTTTGGCTATTTCTTTCATCCACAATTTAGAGGTGGAATATTATGATTAAATCTGATCGAATAAATATTCAATTTAGACAAAAAATTGCGAATAATATGTAAAATAGTAGTTTGCATTTGGAAAGTTCTAGGTGCCGGTCAAAAAAAATCTTGATAAACAATTACTTTTGGAGGAAGTATCGAAACATCCTTGGATTTTAAATCATAATCCATTGCTGCTGCTGTTTCCGCCTAAATTTCCCTATTTAAGTTGCAGAACTAACAAAAGATGATTTAGAGATTTATTTTTATTTGCAACTTTTAAATTAAATAATTCCATAGAATTATAGATATATTAATGAATCATAAAAATAAATAATAATGCGATTTTTACATAATCTATACATAATAAAAAAAACCCCCATTAACGTTCCATACATTCTTTCACGCATATTTATGTGTATATGGGATTTCAAACAATAACATATATTTTATAAGATTCCATTAGAATAGTATTGAAAAGTGTCATATAATCGTGTAAATACATTACAACAACTTGACATAATCAACTTTTCAACAAAATCGTCAAATTGCGGTTGAGTAAGTGTTAATTGAAATCGATCTTTAAGATGAGAAGAAGTTGCTTCTCCGGAGAGAAAACATGGAAGTTTCGAATCTAAATATTTAATATTTTTTAATAGTTAATATCAAATTGATACTATTAATTTGATAGAATCATGCTGAAATTTTTTGTCTTGGAAATCTGAATATCTTCCTGAAAAGGGAATCCGATTTCCTTGCAATAAAAACTTTCAGCACATGTATAATTTATTTTATTACCTTTAGACGTCATTTCAACCAACGAGACAATGTTATCAGCATGCTTTCTTAACACATTAAATGCTTGTTTTAATAATGACTTAAATTCTAAAAACTTTTCACTGTTTAAACCACCCAAAATATCTAAATATTCCTGAGACAACTTAAATGGTGCCAATTCAAATCCAACAGAACCAGGTGAATTTGAAAGCATAAATCCAAAATCAATGTCTAAGATTTATTTTTAAATATGATTTAAAAATTTTGCTAGAATATAAACGACAAATATATAATTTTTAAAAATCAATATTCAACACCTACATATTAAATGACCTTCAGTATCCACAAGAATATTACCATTATGGCTATTAATCAATAATGATTATTTAATCTGAGTGTAAATAATCATTTACCAAAAATAAAGATCTATTATTTATTCTTTGCTTTTTAAACCAAAAAAAAAAACTTACCGATCTTTTACTTGTAAAATATAACTCACTAAAGAATATGCGGCCAAACTTCTCATAAAATTATCTTGAGCACGCAAAAAAGCTTCAGAGGTCACATCTCCATATGTCTAGAAATCAAAGATAAATAAGGGTGAACAATTTATAAACAAAATAATATTTAATGATAGATGGTTACCTTGACGAAATAATCAAATAGTGTGAATACAAATCCTTTTTCGTTTAATCTTTTAGCATAAGCATCTTTTTTAATTGAATGGATCGAAATAGAATTTTGTATTGTTTCAATTAAACCAGAATGATCAGAAGTAACTAAAACTCGATAACTAAGGAATAAAAAAAAAATATAAATTTAATAAGTAAACAAATAACCAATCAAATATAATATATATTACAATACCAAAAAATGATAATACTTACTATTTAACCCACACATTAACATGGTCTTTTTGCCATATTCTTTCCATTTCCTTGATTAACTGACATGCTAATTGTTCTTGTCTCAAATCTGCTCCTGTTTTAACAATAACAGAAAAAAGACGCCAGTTAGGATGATTACCAAAAGGAGATGCCTTACGAATACGTTCTCTCTTAGTATTCCAATCTTCTCGAAATACAGCGGCTATTTAATTTGTATAAAATAATTTAATTTTAATCGATATATGCTTGTATATATATATATTATTGATATTTCCCAAAATTAATTTTTGATCTATTACCACTTGGATCATCTCTGTTTACAGCACTCAAAACGCGTTTTTCATCTTCTAGCATTTCACCACCACCACCTTCACCTCCGTTAGCACCAACTCCACTGATCATTCCATGAGTTTTCAATTTCAATATCCTTTCCTCTTCCAAAACCATCATTTCATTAAAAATCTTTTGGCGGATTGCCTCTGTATTTGCTTTTGGCCTTTGAATTGGTTCTCCAGTAGAAGACACTCGCGATTGTTGCGTTGCGTTTAATTGAGCAAGCATTACAGCGGCAGTACGCATTTTTTCTGCAAATTCATCAGCTGAATTTGACTGTCTACGATTTATGACTTCTTTTAAGTATTCACTATTCGATTCAGGAAGTGTTGGAGAAGTAGGCGTATATGAAATAGTTAACGATGTTTCAGAGGGAATTGAAATTGGATCATCATTAGAATCAGATTCAACAATGGTATTTAAATTAGGTGCTGACATAATTAATTTATCAATCGACGCGGTTCTTTTAGAAGACTTTGATGATGTAGCTAATCCCAGTGGTGCCGATAACGTTGGTGAAATAGTTATTTCATCATCTTCATTATTACTATTATTATTATCATCATTATTATTATCAACATCAACATCAAAATTAAGCATACCATTATCAACATTATCATTAATGTTATTATTTTCATTTTCATTTGAAATATCATTTTCTTGTTTTTCTGATGGATAATTATCATTATTGTCATCATCTTTTTCTTTTTTTTGTAATATTTCAGGTGTTTCAACATCCAATACCTTTAAACTTTGGTTTTCATTATCGTCGCCATTTTGAAGATTCTTAATACTTTCAGAGGGAATTTCAGTACCAATTTCAGTGTTATCATCTTGAGTTTGCTTTGGATCAGTAGCCGCGGGGGGAAGCTCGATTGATAGACGTTTTGACTTTTCTTCGTGAAAAAGACGATGCAAGGATTTTTGCCTTTGTAATTTAGCCATATCAATATTCATTTCACCCTCAAGAACTTCTACCATTAACAAGTAAGGTACCTATATAATCCAGTAACAAATTGAATTAGTACTAGTTATTTTTTAAATTGTATAAATTTGAGTTATTTATACATATAACAACTAATTCAAAAGTTTTATAATTAAATGTATTATATAAATAAATACCCGTTCTGCTGAATTTAAAACTACTGCATCAGATGGAGATATCCTAAGTACTCGGTGATGATATGGTTTTTCGGAGGAAGCGGGACACCATAATGGTATACAAATTTCTGCTGGTAAACTGTGATTTAATATGGTTAATTCTGCTTCTAAAGCACTTTGCCTTGCTTTTTTTGGAACAATAATTAATCTTGAAGAAATATCTTGCAAAGCTAATAAGAACTGCAATTCTGAATTGAAGTAATTTCCTTTGAGAAGACGCCTTTGTCTTTCTGGGCCATATTCTTCTATTTCATCAAGCAAGGCGTCATCAGAGAATTCTGTCGAGGTACGATAAACTGTGAATATTTCATCGTCATTGTCAACAACCTCGTTAAAAAAGAATTTTTTTTTAAAGTTTGTAGTAAGATCTACAGATTGCGGTCTAAACTTGTTATTTCTTCTCATCAAACTTCCTTTATGCAAATCATCAAGTGATGGAGATGTTAAAGGCTTTAGATTTACTCCGTTACGATGAGGAAAAGATGAAGATGAAGACCTTAAAAGATTTTTTTTTGAAAATTTTACTGATTTTTGATTAAATTGTTCATCTGTATTTGAGTCATCATCAGTTGATAAATATGTTGAACCAATTTCGTGCTTTTGTAACTCATCATTATCATCAGATGGTGGAAGATTTTCTAGATTGATTTCAAAACCTCTTGCTCTTCTACCTTGTGCTATAGCAATTTGGCCAGCACTTTTCATTAAAGATGGTGCGAATATACCAGCAACCATGGCACCAATTCCAACAAGAGCCGGAAGAACGTTTTCCTTAACTTTTTTAGAGGATATTCCAGGATCAGTAATGGATTTTTGATCATCGCTTTGAGTCCCTTCAAATACTATTGATTGGCATTTGTTTATGACTCTTTTGCAGACGGTAAAGGCAGGTGAGGATGGATTAGAGGATAAATCCGAGAGGTATGCTTGAAAATACCATAAAGTCTGAAATTTATTAAATTTATATATAAATAAGTAAACATGCACGCATAATTTATTAATAATATAGCGCATAATTTTTTTTTATATTTGATAGTTTACATCTAATAATGTTTGTTAGAATTTAAAAACGTACCAGTATAGCCATATGTTTTGACTTTTCGCAATTTTCTAATATAAAAAATTCCAATGCGACCGATTCAGTAGTTCGACAAACGAGCAAGTGGCTTATTTTTAAATCAAAAAAAAAAGAAAGAGAGAATGCACAAACAAAATGATCAATAGATTTAAATTAATATGATTTCTTACATAATTTATTTGAAGGGTGAACAAAATCATCAATCATCCTCTTTTTTCAAATTCTACCTAACCAAGGCTTTTTTTTTTCTTCTTGTAAAATTATAATGAATCAACTGAAAGAAACATTGGTGAAATTTTGGAAAAACTACCAAGTGAAAAGTAACGTCCTTTACCATAACTGAGGCAAAAAGAATTCGATCTCTGACATTGGAAATTTCTTGAGTTCATTGCATAAGTAGTGTTGAATTCCAACTGAATCAGGATATTTAAATAAGTAGGATATTGCCATCGAACTATTGAAATGTTCACTTTGGAATAATCGGAGCAAGAGTTGTGACATTTTGGGGTTTGTTTTTTTTTTAAGAAAATAATATTTACGCTATTATATTAAGCAGCTGATTATGGTTTAGAATAATGAAAATTTTGGCAAGTTCTCTCTAATAGTGAATCTTGGTTTATGATATATATATATTATTTAAAGAAGAAAAATATGATTTTCATCATCGAATTCATTTATGGTAAAAAAAAATTTTAGTTTAAATCGGTGTAATCATATGAGTCATTGTTTACCTACAAAAATACATATGGGCAGATCAAACAAGGAATGGCAGTCTATGACGAATCATCTGAAAGAATTCTATTTTTAATTTGTAAATCAAATGATCCGACTCCCTTTCTAACATCACAATACCCATCATCACTTACATATAAAAAAAAATTAATACTTTACTATAAACAAAATTCTAAAATAAATATTTAAAACTTGGAAATTGGAAATTACTATGTAAAAAAAATTAAGTCCAAAGATTGAATTGTGCATATCCAAATTTCTTTATTATAGAACTTATAGAGCTGATAGACCAAACTTCACATTAAAGGTTTCGTCGAGTGTTATTTGTTTACCCTGGCAAAAAATATGTCACAATAAAGGGTTTTCCATATATTTTCTTCGATTTTACATGCACTTGACCCCCTGTTGATCTGTAATGTCCTGCGACTGTTATGAATATAGGACTATTCCTCGATTAATTAATGATTGTCATATTTACAAAATCTAGTACTAGTTGAAAAAAAGTTTAAATACAGTACCTGGACAAAAGTATCGGAACACTTGCTTTATTAATTGCGCAAAAATATACATAATAAACATATATGAAATTTATATCATTTGCGCTTTAGGTTCTTGTGAATATCTACGGAAAATCCCATGTATCTAGTTCTGTAGAACTCGAATAAATATATAAAAATGAAATTTGAATAAAAAATTTTCTTTGACGATCACTAAATTTCTGACGCGAAATTTTTTATTTATTTTATTACTCAAATTCTATGTAATAATTTTTAATTTAAAATTTTAACTACTTTTAATATTTAGTTGGGTATCTTTTGCTCTTTATACAAGCCTGGATTCTATTAGGCATGCTTTCAATCAAATTCATTAAAACATTTTGAGGAATTTTATTCCATTCCTCTTTTAAAGCAGCCTCAAGTTCAAGTTCATTAAGATTTCTTTGATTGTTAGGACGACTCCTAATACGGTATACTGTTGTGGTGGAAGCCAAGTATTTTAGAAATATTTCTATATGATGCTCCACTTTTATAAAGGCCAACTATTTGTCCGTGTTGAGCTTCAGTTAAATTAGACTTTTTTTTTTTTTGAAATTTAAAATTTTGAAAACCTTTTTAAAATTCATATCCACCGATGTTACACTATTTTAGTACATTTTTGGGAACCAATTTTTTTAATTTTTTTTAGGAAATGATGATAAACAAATAGTTTAAATCAACATGAGGTAGAAGGAATGTTTAAAGGATATTTGTGTTAATCAGAATGTTTTCATGCTTCAGAATATTGTTTATTAAAATTTAAAAAATCTTTAATCTTTAATATTTTACCTTAAATCAATAGAGGTTTAACGAAAAAATCATCAACTATTCCATGTAGCGAAGATCACATTCAAATATATTTACTGCCAGGCGTTTTTATCTGTTATTTACTGGAGAAGAGGGTGATGAGAAATTAAGAAATTTACTTGGTGAAAAAGATTGGGTGGGGCGATTAGATATTATGACAATAATCAGTATGTCTATTAATAATTATTGATTTTTTAATAGGTAAAGGAAGTAATAGTTTTATTTATTTATTTAATGTTTTTTATTATTTATTATATTTAATGTTTTAATTGAAATTAATATATTATTATTTTATATACAATTACAAAAAGATATATATTTATAATTATTGTTTTAATATTTTTACTAATTTGGTTATAATTATAATAAAGGCGATTTTCATGTTTAAAATTTCAATTACTGCACTTTCCACTTATTTGTAAATGATTTTTTTTTTTCAACATGAATGCCTTTATTCCAAAATTATGGTGAATCTTCTAATTCTATATATATAACGATTTGTAAATACATCATTCAATTTCAATCATGATAAAGTGTTCAAATATGCAAATTTTTTTTTTACGAATCAAAACAAAATCATAATACCTTTTATGTCAATAAAATAATGGTGGATTTGATCAAGAATTTTTTTTACAACGCAAAATTGGATTATTTAAAAATTTTAAAAAATATGGTCCCCATATTTTTGTTTTCCCAGATTTCGTCCCCCAAAATGTTGCGCAAATCGGTGGATATGTTTTTTAAAAAAAGTTCTTAAAAAATATGTAATTAAAAATAATTTTTCAGAATCACCAAACTTGGGTTTTCATATACAAAATTTCCAAAACATATTATTATGTAGGCTCTTGGACAATTTCTAAAACATCATATTAAAAATTTTTGATTGTCAAAATTTAATCAAATTTCATTTTTATATATTTATTCGAGTTCTACATAGTGATGTTAGCCGGCTTGAGCCAATCAAATTCCATTCTCAAAAATAATAAAAATATTCATTCATTCGTAATGCCGCCAAAAAAAGAAAAAGAAAACTAATCCACAAAATAAGCAATTAATTAGTTCCAACACTCGTAGCAAAGCAAATTCTTGGT
>CAUDNR010000965.1:5215-21821 GCA_958430865.1 Entrophospora sp. SA101
GGAATGTTGAAAAATGCTGTTAAACCACCCATCAATGATTATAGAATCAAATGGACAACAAGTTATGACAAACAAGAAGATAATAAATTAATCATCAATAATAATAATTATATTGTCAATGAGGTCAAAAAAGAAGAAAGTGTCGAGGAGCAAGAGAATAATAAATCCAAAGATGATGACAAGAAGCAAGAAGATAATAAATTAATCATCAATAATAATAATTATATTGTCAATGAGGTCAAAAAAGAAGAAAAAGTCGAGGAGCAAGAAAAATCGCAAGATAACGACAAGAAACAAGAAAATAATAAATTAATCAACAATGATAATGAGGAACAAGAAGAATCGAAAAATAATGACGAGAAGCAAAATGATATTAAATTATTAATCATCAATAATGATATTAAATTAATCATCAATAGTACGGATAATAATAATATGGATAGGATCAAAGAAGAATTAGCAGAAGAGGAACAAGAAAAACCAAAAGATGATGACAAGAAGCAAGAAGAAGATAAATTGCCCCATAATGATAATTATGCTACCAACTATGATAATATGGAAAAAGCCAAGGAGAAACCAAAAATTACAACTAAAGAGAAATTAAATTTTATATTGCTATTTATTGGGTAATTATATATTTGCTTAGTTCACTCAACGTTTAATTGATTTTATTATTGATTGTTTGTTGTTTTTTCTACTTTAGTCTTTCATTTGGAATTTTTTTGGCTGCATTGGATCAAACTATTATTGTAACAACTTTGCCCGCCATTGGTAAAGAATTTCGAAAATTTGATCAAATAACATGGATAGGCACGGCCTACCTACTAACTGCGGTATGCTACTAAATTATAAGTTTATCCTTTGAATATTGTTTGATTAACTTACTTAACTACTTTATGTTAATTGTTTACTGTAGACAGCTTCTCAACCAACTTATGCAAAGCTTACGGATATTTTTGGACGGAAAGGTCCATTTTTGTCTGCAGTTATAATCTTCGTAATTGGAAGCGTTGTATGTGGTGCAGCCCCCAATATTGTAAGAATTTTAAATATTTAAATAAATCATTTCACGATTTAAAATTAAAATTAAAATTTTTTTGGAAATCATATCATAGAATGCATTAATCGTAGGTCGTGCTATTGCAGGTTTAGGTGGTGGTGGTATTTTGGGGTAAATAAAAAAAAATCCATTCTTCTTCTGTTGGTTCTGACTATAATCTTGAAAATTTCTTTTAATGAATTTCATATTTAAATAAATATAGATTGGTGCTAGTAATAGTTGCAGAGATGGTTCCAACAGAACAACGTGGCAAATATCAGGGAATTATTGGTGGTTTCTTTGCTATTTCATCTGCTATAGGTCCTATTTTAGGTGGAATATTTGTAGATTATGTAACTTGGAGGTAAATTTCTATCGTAAAAAAGATATAAAAATTTCACTTTTCAATCGTGTAATTAATAAACATATTCCTTTATATATATATATATATGATTGAATTCAGGTGGTCGTTTTATATTAATGTACCATTAAGCGCAATTACTTTAATAACAGTAATTTTTTTTTTTCATCCACCAAATAATAATAAGAAACAAGAATCATTAATAGAAAAATTAAAACGAGTTGATTGGTGGGGAACTTTAGTTTTAACAACCTCAATATTTTTAATATTATTAGCATTTAATTGGGGTGGTGCTAAATATGAATGGTATCATCCTGCAATAATTGTATTATTGTGTGTTGGCGGGATTGGCTTTTTATTATTTGCTTTTATTGAAGGATATGTTGCAAAGGAACCACTCACTCCAGGTAAATTTAATTAAATTTTTTTAATTTAAAAAAAAAAATGGATTATAATGTTAATTGATTTTTTTTTTTGATTTTTATTTTATTTAAAAGCTCTATTATTTAAGAAACGTTCAAGTGTCGCATCTTTTGCTGTTACATTTTTTCAAGGAATGTCATTCTTTACTTTGGTATATTTTGTGCCATTATATTTTCAATTAGTTAAAGGATCATCAGGTACAAAATACACAATTTATTTTCTTTTAAAAAAAAAAAAAAAAAAAAGATTTTTTAATCAAAAATAAATAAATTAGCAACCATATCCGGGGTAGAATTATTACCATATATACTAGCAACAGTTTTTGCCACAATATTCGCCGGTATATTGATTACTCTCTTAAAGAAAACATCATATTGTACACATTTGTGTATACTAGGGTCAGTATTAATAACAATCGGTACAGGACTGATTAGTACATTTACAGAAAATAGCACAAGAGGTGAATTGACTGGCTACTTGATAATAGCTGGTATTGGAGCTGGTCTGATTATGCCAACTACCATTTCATTTGTACAGATTATCGTTCCAAAAGAGCACATTGCAGCTGCTTCTTGCTTAATTTCTTTGTTTAGAACAAGTAAGTTTTTTAATTTATCTATGTAGATGTGTGTACGTTTGGTGTGTGGAAAATTCTAATTAATCAAATTTCTCTTTTTTTTTTTTTTAAAATAAATAATAAAGTTGGTGGAGTTTTTGGCATAGCAATAGTAGGTGTAATACTTAATAACGATATAAACAATCATATGAATGACCTTGTGGGTGCACTTTTTACTCCATCACCCCTTGAAAAGTCTCAACAATTAACACCATTTCTCAAGGATGCATTGTCTAGTTTTAATGATATTGACATTGATAATTTACCACCAGCAGTTAAAATTACATTCATGCGTATATTTGTGATTTCATTCCAAACTGCTTTTAAAGTTGGTATTGTGATGTGTGTGCTTTGTTTTGTTTCTTCAATTTTAATGATATCATGGAATAAGAGAATTATAAATCTCCGCAAGAAATAGTAATAATTTAAATAGTTAATAATGATAACAATAATAATAACAACATTAACAAATTGTGAATAGTAACAATAACAATATAATTAATAATTAACAATCAATTATAGTTAATAACAATAATAACAACAACAACAAGTTGTGAATTTTTAACTTGAAATAAAGCTTCCTTAAGAATTGTAATAAAATATCTTTGACATCTAATGGCGCAGATAATCAAAATCATATTACTGCATCGTTATCATGTTTGTGGATTCGTTCTTGAAATTTGAAATTAAACTCATTTTCTACAGACGAGAAGTGTTTTATTATTATTTTTTTTGAGAGTGTCTTTCACACCTTCGATTGTTATTCTTCTTCTCTACTAAGGTTTAGATCTGGTTTATTTTTGTTGAACTGGTTCGAATTCGGATTCTAAACAGACAAACCGGATTTAGAATTTTTTGGATAATAATAATAAATCCTATTAACAAAGCTTCAGTAATGATAATGAACTATCCTGATATGTATCTCAACCATTGAATTCAGGATGCAATTTTTTGGAGATGGCAGGTCTATTTATATGTTTTTGTAGTGATTTATTAGACCACTCGTCAATGCACCGTTTGGCCACGAAATAGTCTATTTTATGAAAAACTATATCATGCTAGGATACTTCGCATTCCAACTATTCAAATTTATTTTCTTTGTAAGTATTTTAATTTAATTCTCATATATATATATATATATATTATTGCTTCGTTGCTTGAAGATCTTCAAAAAGTACGTAAAATTGCGGTCACGTTTACTTCATCGACGGTTCATTTCGTCGAAAAACACTTCACTGACAGTTAATTTACATGGGATGACACTGTCTATTTTGATGATTATAATAATTGATGATAATTATAGTATGAATCAGACAAATTGACATTTCGTTTGAATCCAAAGCTCAGGAAATATTTATTTTCTGATAATGATTCTTTTCAAGATGCATGAAATTCAGTCATTAATATGCTTGCAAAACTGATTAGTATCCAAATTTTCTTTTTATTTAAATTTCCTGATGCTTCTAAAATCATGATTCCTAGATTCAATCACAGAACTAACAACTAAACAAATTACATAATCGATGCTAAAATCATATGGACTGTACCCCAAAATTGGCGCTGTGGCACAGAAAGTTGTGGGGGCTAAGTGTCTTGCACTTTTACTATACTATATAGGACTGGGAAAATTACATGTATGTGACCGCCCAATTAAATGAAAATCGTATTAATGCGAATTGATTTTTCTAAACACACAATTATTAATAATAATAATGCGAATCAAAATAGTGAAATTTATCTTCACTAATTAAAAACATATACAAGGAAGTTTTGTGTACTTGGCATACTAAAATATTTTATCATTTACTGCAATCAAACAAGGATTGATATATTAACGTCATTGATATCAGAGTAATCCCAAAAAATAAACTACTTCTAGTGGTGTGATATGAATTATAATGTCTCCTGTCAAATTTTTTCACCGTTGTGATACTGGAAGATAAACCTTAATAGAAATAATCTATTAAAGGTTACAACTTGATAATTGACTCCAAGTGAAATAATTTGACCACATTTGCAAATAACTTTTTTAGCGTCTTAAAACTTAGGTCATGTGATGAAATGTTGTTGGCGTAAATCATAAGGAATTCTTTTACTATTTTTCCTCTTTTTCTTCAAACAAATAATTAAAGAGTTTATTTTCATCTTCATCTTGTTTGTCATAACTTGTTGTCCATTTGATTCTATAATCATTGATGGGTGGTTTAACAGCATTTTTCAACATTCCCAAAATTTTCTTGTCCATTCTTTCTTTATTAGTAACAAATTCTGCATACCCATTACCAGATCTAGCAACTGACTCCACTAAATTATGTGAAACATTATCACCAATACCCAATGTAAAAATTCTTAAATCATTGTTTTTATCTTCAACATTTTGATTAATCAATTCAATGATTTTATCAACTCCCCAAACTTTACCATCTGTCAATAAAAATAAAGTGGTGGTCATAGTTTTCAATTGATTATCAAGTGCCCATTTTATAGGGTTGTAAATTTCTGTTCCACCATATCTTGCATCTAAATTTTTTGCCAAGTTGATGGCTCTATCCAATGTTTCTTGGGAGTATTCTTGAGATTTTGGAAATAGTGAATCATGACTACTACCAAATGATACCACATTAAAGTAACAATCTTCTGGTAGTGAATGTAGAAATAGTTCTAATGCTTGGCCTGCTTTTTTAATTGGTTCACCTTGCATTGATCCTGATCTATTTATCAATATTATTAATGTGATTTATTTAGTAAATGATTTATTTAGTGATGATATTTTGACATGAAAAAATGATCAAACAAACAAATTAATGAATGATTAAATTACCTATCAATTATAAAAACTATTTCTGTTTGAATTGGATTTAAAGAAAATTTTGGAACTAATGTCAACATTAAACAATTAGATTCTGTTTTAGGGTTATATTCAAGAAATGCCCTAATAAATAAAAAAAAAAATATTTCTTAAAATTTATAATAATAACAATAAATACCCATATAAACAATCAATTAAATAATTACCTTGGCTTATCAAGATCCTCACTCTTGACAACTAAAATAAAATCTTTCTCTAAATAAGTAATTTGTTCAGCCAAAGTAACATTAGAAGTTTTGGGATTGCCATTAACATTTAATTCAGTAGAGATCAAATGAGAAGGAGACTCAATTGATTGAATGGTTGAGGTCATTCTACAATTAATTTTTAAATCCAATTGATAATTTGCTTTCCCAGAATATTTTACATCATCAGGTACAAGTTTTTTACCATAATTAGCTGTTGAAGAAGAAGAAGATCCATATCTTTCTGCAATAGAAGTTGGCAAAACAAATCGTATTTTTTCATTCTCTGAGTCATGTTTAAGTTCAGTAACATAGGTGATTTTGATAACTACTGTCTGATTACTTTTTAGATTTCCAATTGAACATTGGAATACATCTGATAATTGTTCTTCAAGCAAATAAGCACTATATCCTTTCTATAATAATAATAATAATAATAATAATAATAATAATAATTGTCATTAATTGGATTATTAACTAATTCACATATAGATTATAGATTATTTACCTCAATAGCTTCATTGTAATCAGAAGCAGCTTGTTTTGCTTCTTTAACAATACCTTTAACTTTATATTTACCATCAATTTCTGCTTCAAAATCACAAATTGCTGCAGCTTCATAAATTGGAAATTTATATAATGCTTCAATGTTCTTATCTTCTACATTTTTATATGTTTGATAAATTACAACTAAATAATAAAAAATAATTAATAAGAAATGATAATAAATGTCATAATTAAACATGGTAATATTTGTTTGCTTATTAGTTAGTTACCTTCAGCAATCATATCAACAACTATTAAAATTCAAAAAGGAATATGATTAGTAAAAATTATAATTATTAATTGATTGTTTTATTAATTATGAATACAAACCATTTGCTTCGACTTTAACATTTTGTAAAGGGATTGATTTCTCTTGTGAATCAAGAGAAACATAAATAAGGCCATAAAGTTGCATTATTATTATTATTATTATAATAAAAATAAGAGAAAAAATTTTTTTTTTGATATAATAATAAATTGCGAGTTTATATATAGATTGGATGATATATAATACATACGTAATCAAAACTTGTTAAAAATCTTCTCACGGAGAAATTTTCGTAGCCGCCGTATGTTGAACAAGAAATACAAGAAATACAAGATAAAAAATATTTCCTATTTAATTTAATTCATTTGATTGATTTGGGGAAATCAAACTTTAAAATTTGCAAGATATATATATACTTGGCCGTCGGCAAAAATATTTTTCTTCTATAGAAACAGCTATGTGTTTATGGACTGTGAGCGCAAAAGCATACTGAAGTGGAGGTTATTTTCTAGAAGCTTATTTTTTCATTGCTTTCAAAACAACTTGTTACACTATTCTGCTAAAATCTCTATATTAATGGTTTTTGTCACTACTCCTACTATTTCACCCATTACATTTATCCAGACATCTTTTTATACATTCTTTTTGAACAATTTATCCTTCAGAAATAAAATAAATTTTTTGGGGCATGGAAATAAATACATGTCACACAACTGTACAACTGCGCATAATAATAATATTTCTAGACTCGTGACGGGACAATGATTTTCTGTGGTGATGGAACACTAACTCCGTCCGTGCTAAAAACAAATTCCGTATGCGTGCTGTGGATTAAAAAAAACTGTCGTGTAATTTCCGTTATAACATTTATGCATTCTGAAGTAATTTTGTAGTTTATGATTTTTCAAAAAGAAAACGAATCTATAGTAATAGTTAAACGACTTGATGATGTGCAATCGGAAAGAATAATTACGCGACAATTAAATTAGTTATTATTATTATTATTATTATTTAACCTTGATATTTTTTCTTATTTAAAAAATATTACAAAATGGAAATCCACCATTAAAATAAAGCATAGCATATTTAAACTTCGGTAAAGATTCTTCAGATAAAATTTGTCGATTATCACCTAAAATTGGATTGCATTTAGAAAAACTTTGTTATTCTACAAGAAAAAATCGGCAACCAGCCATTTGACCAATATTAATCTAATGCAACTTCTATATTAAACGTGGATCCACAATAAATTGCCCATTCATTTTTTTTAGATTTAGAAGAAGGAAGAGAGGTATTTGCTATTAAGGTGGTCATCAACAGTTGACTTTCGTACCCAATCAACAGAATGGTCCATTGTCAATGTGAAATTCACTTATATTCTAGTATTGATTGTAATTGTTGTTATTGTAGCTCTAAAAAAACAATTATCATGTTACATAGTATTTTCCGTTTTTAAACACACATTCCATGATTTCTGCGTCAACACTATGATTCGAAAGTACTTTAAAAAAAATTGTGACCGCCTTACAGTAGATTCGATTAATAGAAAAAAAAAATTTAACTCATACCAAAAAAAAAAAGAGTAAAAATAGTAAAAGAATTCCTTATGATTTACGCCAACAACATTTCATCACATGACCTAAGTTTTAAGACGCTAAAAAAGTTATTTGCAAATGTGGTCAAATTATTTCACTTGGAGTCAATTATCAAGTTGTAACCTTTAATAGATTATTTCTATTAAGGTTTATCTTCCAGTATCACAACGGTGAAAAAATTTGACAGGAGACATTATAATTCATATCACACCACTAGAAGTAGTTTATTTTTTGGGATTACTCTGATATCAATGACGTTAATATATCAATCCTTGTTTGATTGCAGTAAATGATAAAATATTTTAGTATGCCAAGTACACAAAACTTCCTTGTATATGTTTTTAATTAGTGAAGATAAATTTCACTATTTTGATTCGCATTATTATTATTAATAATTGTGTGTTTAGAAAAATCAATTCGCATTAATACGATTTTCATTTAATTGGGCGGTCACATACATGTAATTTTCCCAGTCCTATATAGTATAGTAAAAGTGCAAGACACTTAGCCCCCACAACTTTCTGTGCCACAGCGCCAATTTTGGGGTACAGTCCATATGATTTTAGCATCGATTATGTAATTTGTTTAGTTGTTAGTTCTGTGATTGAATCTAGGAATCATGATTTTAGAAGCATCAGGAAATTTAAATAAAAAGAAAATTTGGATACTAATCAGTTTTGCAAGCATATTAATGACTGAATTTCATGCATCTTGAAAAGAATCATTATCAGAAAATAAATATTTCCTGAGCTTTGGATTCAAACGAAATGTCAATTTGTCTGATTCATACTATAATTATCATCAATTATTATAATCATCAAAATAGACAGTGTCATCCCATGTAAATTAACTGTCAGTGAAGTGTTTTTCGACGAAATGAACCGTCGATGAAGTAAACGTGACCGCAATTTTACGTACTTTTTGAAGATCTTCAAGCAACGAAGCAATAATATATATATATATATATATGAGAATTAAATTAAAATACTTACAAAGAAAATAAATTTGAATAGTTGGAATGCGAAGTATCCTAGCATGATATAGTTTTTCATAAAATAGACTATTTCGTGGCCAAACGGTGCATTGACGAGTGGTCTAATAAATCACTACAAAAACATATAAATAGACCTGCCATCTCCAAAAAATTGCATCCTGAATTCAATGGTTGAGATACATATCAGGATAGTTCATTATCATTACTGAAGCTTTGTTAATAGGATTTATTATTATTATCCAAAAAATTCTAAATCCGGTTTGTCTGTTTAGAATCCGAATTCGAACCAGTTCAACAAAAATAAACCAGATCTAAACCTTAGTAGAGAAGAAGAATAACAATCGAAGGTGTGAAAGACACTCTCAAAAAAAATAATAATAAAACACTTCTCGTCTGTAGAAAATGAGTTTAATTTCAAATTTCAAGAACGAATCCACAAACATGATAACGATGCAGTAATATGATTTTGATTATCTGCGCCATTAGATGTCAAAGATATTTTATTACAATTCTTAAGGAAGCTTTATTTCAAGTTAAAAATTCACAACTTGTTGTTGTTGTTATTATTGTTATTAACTATAATTGATTGTTAATTATTAATTATATTGTTATTGTTACTATTCACAATTTGTTAATGTTGTTATTATTATTGTTATCATTATTAACTATTTAAATTATTACTATTTCTTGCGGAGATTTATAATTCTCTTATTCCATGATATCATTAAAATTGAAGAAACAAAACAAAGCACACACATCACAATACCAACTTTAAAAGCAGTTTGGAATGAAATCACAAATATACGCATGAATGTAATTTTAACTGCTGGTGGTAAATTATCAATGTCAATATCATTAAAACTAGACAATGCATCCTTGAGAAATGGTGTTAATTGTTGAGACTTTTCAAGGGGTGATGGAGTAAAAAGTGCACCCACAAGGTCATTCATATGATTGTTTATATCGTTATTAAGTATTACACCTACTATTGCTATGCCAAAAACTCCACCAACTTTATTATTTATTTTAAAAAAAAAAAAAAGAGAAATTTGATTAATTAGAATTTTCCACACACCAAACGTACACACATCTACATAGATAAATTAAAAAACTTACTTGTTCTAAACAAAGAAATTAAGCAAGAAGCAGCTGCAATGTGCTCTTTTGGAACGATAATCTGTACAAATGAAATGGTAGTTGGCATAATCAGACCAGCTCCAATACCAGCTATTATCAAGTAGCCAGTCAATTCACCTCTTGTGCTATTTTCTGTAAATGTACTAATCAGTCCTGTACCGATTGTTATTAATACTGACCCTAGTATACACAAATGTGTACAATATGATGTTTTCTTTAAGAGAGTAATCAATATACCGGCGAATATTGTGGCAAAAACTGTTGCTAGTATATATGGTAATAATTCTACCCCGGATATGGTTGCTAATTTATTTATTTTTGATTAAAAAATCTTTTTTTTTTTTTTTTTTTTAAAAGAAAATAAATTGTGTATTTTGTACCTGATGATCCTTTAACTAATTGAAAATATAATGGCACAAAATATACCAAAGTAAAGAATGACATTCCTTGAAAAAATGTAACAGCAAAAGATGCGACACTTGAACGTTTCTTAAATAATAGAGCTTTTAAATAAAATAAAAATCAAAAAAAAAAATCAATTAACATTATAATCCATTTTTTTTTTTAAATTAAAAAAATTTAATTAAATTTACCTGGAGTGAGTGGTTCCTTTGCAACATATCCTTCAATAAAAGCAAATAATAAAAAGCCAATCCCGCCAACACACAATAATACAATTATTGCAGGATGATACCATTCATATTTAGCACCACCCCAATTAAATGCTAATAATATTAAAAATATTGAGGTTGTTAAAACTAAAGTTCCCCACCAATCAACTCGTTTTAATTTTTCTATTAATGATTCTTGTTTCTTATTATTATTTGGTGGATGAAAAAAAAAAATTACTGTTATTAAAGTAATTGCGCTTAATGGTACATTAATATAAAACGACCACCTGAATTCAATCATATATATATATATATAAAGGAATATGTTTATTAATTACACGATTGAAAAGTGAAATTTTTATATCTTTTTTACGATAGAAATTTACCTCCAAGTTACATAATCTACAAATATTCCACCTAAAATAGGACCTATAGCAGATGAAATAGCAAAGAAACCACCAATAATTCCCTGATATTTGCCACGTTGTTCTGTTGGAACCATCTCTGCAACTATTACTAGCACCAATCTATATTTATTTAAATATGAAATTCATTAAAAGAAATTTTCAAGATTATAGTCAGAACCAACAGAAGAAGAATGGATTTTTTTTATTTACCCCAAAATACCACCACCACCTAAACCTGCAATAGCACGACCTACGATTAATGCATTCTATGATATGATTTCCAAAAAAATTTTAATTTTAATTTTAAATCGTGAAATGATTTATTTAAATATTTAAAATTCTTACAATATTGGGGGCTGCACCACATACAACGCTTCCAATTACGAAGATTATAACTGCAGACAAAAATGGACCTTTCCGTCCAAAAATATCCGTAAGCTTTGCATAAGTTGGTTGAGAAGCTGTGAATGTAATTTTAACTGCTGGTGGTAAATTATCAATGTCAATATCATTAAAACTAGACAATGCATCCTTGAGAAATGGTGTTAATTGTTGAGACTTTTCAAGGGGTGATGGAGTAAAAAGTGCACCCACAAGGTCATTCATATGATTGTTTATATCGTTATTAAGTATTACACCTACTATTGCTATGCCAAAAACTCCACCAACTTTATTATTTATTTTAAAAAAAAAAAAAAGAGAAATTTGATTAATTAGAATTTTCCACACACCAAACGTACACACATCTACATAGATAAATTAAAAAACTTACTTGTTCTAAACAAAGAAATTAAGCAAGAAGCAGCTGCAATGTGCTCTTTTGGAACGATAATCTGTACAAATGAAATGGTAGTTGGCATAATCAGACCAGCTCCAATACCAGCTATTATCAAGTAGCCAGTCAATTCACCTCTTGTGCTATTTTCTGTAAATGTACTAATCAGTCCTGTACCGATTGTTATTAATACTGACCCTAGTATACACAAATGTGTACAATATGATGTTTTCTTTAAGAGAGTAATCAATATACCGGCGAATATTGTGGCAAAAACTGTTGCTAGTATATATGGTAATAATTCTACCCCGGATATGGTTGCTAATTTATTTATTTTTGATTAAAAAATCTTTTTTTTTTTTTTTTTTTTAAAAGAAAATAAATTGTGTATTTTGTACCTGATGATCCTTTAACTAATTGAAAATATAATGGCACAAAATATACCAAAGTAAAGAATGACATTCCTTGAAAAAATGTAACAGCAAAAGATGCGACACTTGAACGTTTCTTAAATAATAGAGCTTTTAAATAAAATAAAAATCAAAAAAAAAAATCAATTAACATTATAATCCATTTTTTTTTTTAAATTAAAAAAATTTAATTAAATTTACCTGGAGTGAGTGGTTCCTTTGCAACATATCCTTCAATAAAAGCAAATAATAAAAAGCCAATCCCGCCAACACACAATAATACAATTATTGCAGGATGATACCATTCATATTTAGCACCACCCCAATTAAATGCTAATAATATTAAAAATATTGAGGTTGTTAAAACTAAAGTTCCCCACCAATCAACTCGTTTTAATTTTTCTATTAATGATTCTTGTTTCTTATTATTATTTGGTGGATGAAAAAAAAAAATTACTGTTATTAAAGTAATTGCGCTTAATGGTACATTAATATAAAACGACCACCTGAATTCAATCATATATATATATATATAAAGGAATATGTTTATTAATTACACGATTGAAAAGTGAAATTTTTATATCTTTTTTACGATAGAAATTTACCTCCAAGTTACATAATCTACAAATATTCCACCTAAAATAGGACCTATAGCAGATGAAATAGCAAAGAAACCACCAATAATTCCCTGATATTTGCCACGTTGTTCTGTTGGAACCATCTCTGCAACTATTACTAGCACCAATCTATATTTATTTAAATATGAAATTCATTAAAAGAAATTTTCAAGATTATAGTCAGAACCAACAGAAGAAGAATGGATTTTTTTTATTTACCCCAAAATACCACCACCACCTAAACCTGCAATAGCACGACCTACGATTAATGCATTCTATGATATGATTTCCAAAAAAATTTTAATTTTAATTTTAAATCGTGAAATGATTTATTTAAATATTTAAAATTCTTACAATATTGGGGGCTGCACCACATACAACGCTTCCAATTACGAAGATTATAACTGCAGACAAAAATGGACCTTTCCGTCCAAAAATATCCGTAAGCTTTGCATAAGTTGGTTGAGAAGCTGTCTACAGTAAACAATTAACATAAAGTAGTTAAGTAAGTTAATCAAACAATATTCAAAGGATAAACTTATAATTTAGTAGCATACCGCAGTTAGTAGGTAGGCCGTGCCTATCCATGTTATTTGATCAAATTTTCGAAATTCTTTACCAATGGCGGGCAAAGTTGTTACAATAATAGTTTGATCCAATGCAGCCAAAAAAATTCCAAATGAAAGACTAAAGTAGAAAAAACAACAAACAATCAATAATAAAATCAATTAAACGTTGAGTGAACTAAGCAAATATATAATTACCCAATAAATAGCAATATAAAATTTAATTTCTCTTTAGTTGTAATTTTTGGTTTCTCCTTGGCTTTTTCCATATTATCATAGTTGGTAGCATAATTATCATTATGGGGCAATTTATCTTCTTCTTGCTTCTTGTCATCATCTTTTGGTTTTTCTTGTTCCTCTTCTGCTAATTCTTCTTTGATCCTATCCATATTATTATTATCCGTACTATTGATGATTAATTTAATATCATTATTGATGATTAATAATTTAATATCATTTTGCTTCTCGTCATTATTTTTCGATTCTTCTTGTTCCTCATTATCATTGTTGATTAATTTATTATTTTCTTGTTTCTTGTCGTTATCTTGCGATTTTTCTTGCTCCTCGACTTTTTCTTCTTTTTTGACCTCATTGACAATATAATTATTATTATTGATGATTAATTTATTATCTTCTTGCTTCTTGTCATCATCTTTGGATTTATTATTCTCTTGCTCCTCGACACTTTCTTCTTTTTTGACCTCATTGACAATATAATTATTATTATTGATGATTAATTTATTATCTTCTTGCTTCTTGTCATCATCTTTCGATTTATTATTCACTTGCTCCTCTTCTTTTTTGACCTCCCTATACATATTATCGTTATTGATTAATTTATTATCTTCTTGCTGCTCAACTTTTATTCCTTCTTTGACCTCATTGATAATATGAATATTATTATTGATGATTAATTTATTATCCTCTTGCTTCTTGTCACTATCTTTTGATTTTTCTTGCTCCTCAACTTTTTCTTCTTCTTTGACTTCATTGATAATATAATTATTATTACTGATGGTTAATTTAATATTTTCTTGCTTTTTGTCATTATCGTTCGATTTATTATTCCCTTGCTCCTCAAATTTTTCTTTTTTTTTGACCTCCCTATCCATATTATTATTGATGATTAATTTATTATCTTCATGCTTCTTTTCATTATCTTTCGATTTATTATCATCCTCTTGCTGCTCAACTTTTTTTCCTTTTTTGACCTCGTTACCCAGATTATCATTATTGATTAATTTATTATCTTCTTGCTTCTTGTCACTATCTTTTGATTTTTCTTGCTTCTCAACTTTTTTTCCTTCTTTGACCACATTGATAATATAATAATTATTACTGATGGTTAATTTATTATCTTCTTGCTTCTTGTCATTATCGTTCGATTTATTATTCCCTTGCTCCTCAAATTTTTCTTCTTTTTTGACCTCTCTATCCATATTATTATTGATGATTAATTTATTATCTTCTTGCTTCTTGTCATTATCTTTCGATTTATTATCCTCTTGCTGCTCAATTTTTTTTCCTTCTTTGACCTCATTAACCATATCATAATTGATGATTAATTTATTATCTTCTTGCTTCTTGTCACTATCTTTCGGTTTTTCTTGCTTCTCAACTTTTTTTCCTTCTTTGACCTCATTGATAATATAATTATTATTACTGATGGTTAATTTAATATTTTCTTGCTTCTTGTCATTATTGTTCGATTTATTATTCTCTTGCTGCTCAACTTTTTTTCCTTCTTTGACCTCATTACCCAGATTATCATTATTGATTAATTTATCATCATCTTGCTTCTTTTCACTATCTTTCGATTTATTATACTCTTGTTGTTCAACTTTTTTTTCTTTCACTAATTCTTCTTCTTCTTTTACCTTATCTATCTCAGGTTCGCTATTATCATTGATCTTAATAATAGGAATTTCAAATGATGGCGATTTATTCACCATGATAATATTATAATTTATTTGATTTATATGATTTATTTGATTTATTTGATTTATATGATTTATTGGAGTTGTATGATTTATTTGATTTATAACTGGTGCAACTTGTTCAATGGTTTCTTCAAAAGTATCAGTTATGATGATAGCACGAGTGCCATCCGAACGAATTTCATCAGCTACTGTGCGTTCTGTTTTAGACCTGGAGCGCACCATAGAAGTCATTATGAAAATAAATTATTAATTTTCCGATGAATAAAGAAATTTTATTCAATTTCGTAAATTATTTTTTTTATTTATGTAATCATTTTATTTATATAATCATTTTATTTAATAATCAAAAAATACAAATTAGATATGTTCAATGACTTTCATTGTCAAAAAAAAAATTCAGTACACTTAACACCGCATCAACTTTAATACGAATTAGGAAATTTCTTGTTCAAGCAATAAATAACTAAGCCCATTATCATTATCAATCTACATTATTTATCAAACAGTTAAGGTTGGGTCATAAATTTTTTTGGAATTTTTAAACAAAAGATATATCGGTGCAACAGAAAATTATCATGGAGAAAACTATTGCTATATATGAAAAAAATTTCAATTGATCAACAAAAAAATCCAAAATCACATGTAGTGATGTGAAATCGTTATTTATTATGGAATGAATGATTTTCAACCCAATTACAATGATTATAGCATTCATCATCATTATTAATTCCAGAGAACTTAAAATTATTCAAAAGAACTTGGAACTTTCTTAAAATGGAGGTCTAGATTATTTTTAAGGAAACTTAAATTAAGAGCTACATCATTAAAAGTCCCGGAATAAGGGAAGATCTTAGATAGAGAATTGTTTAAGGAATTTGTACTTGAAATTAATTCTGAAATGAACAATAAGATAGATATTTTCGAAAGTACATATTTGCGGAAATTATTATTATACTTTAGCATGCCATTTAACATAAATTATCATTATCATCATCATCATCCAAGACTCGGACAAGCAAAAGCATTTTTTTTATTATTATTTATAAAATGAATGTTACACGCAAATTTTTTTTTCACAAATAAAAAATACATAATAATAAATATGTATGTTCCCTGAGATTTATTTATCTTATGGTGCATAGGGTTTGTGTGTGACCCCTTACAGTATCCTACAGGAGGGAACGTACTGGGAACACAAAATTAACAGGAGGGAACACAAAAATTTAACCCATGCAATTTTGTTGATT
>CAUDNR010000966.1:0-18473 GCA_958430865.1 Entrophospora sp. SA101
TGGTGAACAATTTGATTGATTTTGCTTGATCCTATTTCATTTTCCCTCTCTTCTCTTGTAACGTAATTGATTTGTTTACATTTATTGACCGATTGCAAACTCGCTTTGATTTATTTGCAAAACAACTTATATTTACGATTACAATAATACCACCAATACTTCCGATTAACCTTCGGATCAACACTCACTAGTTAACCAACGCTAGTCCTAACCTTGCTCGCTTGCTCGCTAAAGCAAATAAATGTGGCTTTTTACCAAGCTCCGCAATTGTTACCTTTTATCAAAGCGCTTTAAACAAAGGAAATAAAAGCAATAATTTTATTTTTTAAAGGTTTATTAACGATTAATTTTATTTAATAAAAATAATGATTCTATCAGAATTTTATTTTATTAGAATGTTAATTATCTATTATTTTTCCTCTACGAATACCCGAAGTTATCCTTAATGAAATTTCGTTGATCACTACAATAAGGATAAAGATAAAGATTGATTTATTACTGCAAATCAACTTAATCAATATTAAAACTTGCATAATTATTACAATAATTATAAAAGGTTTTTGCGTAAACTAAAATTTGTTAACACTGGAACATAAAGTACCAAATCCCTAATACTAATTGATGGTTTTATCTACTCGATCATTGTTATTAATATTAATATAAGCAATGTTCGAGTTTAGCAGTAAATGAGTGTGTGGGAACTCAGCAAAAGAAAAATTTGGCTCCTTGGAAACAACTGATGAAACAAAGGAGAGATTAGAATACACAAGAAATATAAAAAAAAGACTTGGAATATACATCTATAAATCCTTTTTGTGAGCTTTTATATCTTATTAACCTTTAAAGCAATTTTACTTGCATCATTTTTGACTTAATAATAGTAAAACTATTACGCCAAATAATAATAAGAGTAGAGGCAGAAAATCAATTCATTCTGTAACAAACAATTTTAGAAATTAAATTATTCTGTTGTTCAAGAAAAATACCTTTGAAGTCGGAAATCAAGCAGTAGGGTTTAATTGTTTATTTAGTTATCAGAGTGTTATAGAACTAGAGCTTCTACTTGTAATACAGATTATTATTCGAATTATGAAATATAACGAATAAAACAAATAATTTGAATAAACCTTATTCAAATAGAAACCCTATATAAGACTCTGAGATTTTGTGACTCGGTTTTGGTTATTTGCTTTGGTAGAATGCAAGGTTTAATTTTGGGTTTTTGTTAGTGTAAACATTTTTGTTTTTATAAAATAATTTAAGGCGTTAAGATTGTTCAGTCAGATATAAAGTGCTGACATTTATTAAAGTCGTTATCACATATCATTTTGTTGTATTATGTGTTAAAGTATTTGCAAACTGCGATCACCCAAAGAAAAGTAAAAGCAAATAAAAAAGTAACTTTATTAAGGCATTCGTTACTTTATAATAAAGCTACGTTTTATTTGTTATTAATTGTACCTTGTGTTGTTTTCCAAACTATAGAGTTTTACAATTGTGCGAAAGTCAAAAGGTTTCACTATAAGTCGAAAATAGTTTGACTCGTGACTTTTTGTTTAGCTTTGACATATAGCTTTTAATTTTAGTTTTGACATTCACCTCTTCAAAAATATTTTTGGCGACTAACACTAATTGCACCATAAAAATGCGCTTACGGATTCGCCAAAGCTTTCTAGGTACAAGCAAATTCGTAAAACAAGTTAATTGATAAAGCATTAAATATAAAAGCTTGCGATTAATCGATGTGGCTCAAAAGTCAATTCAAACTCGGCCATACATATTTTGGAAGCTATATGACCATTTAATAACCTTGTTTTTCAAATTACATTGATTATTATCTACATTACGACTTAATTATGGCATTATGGCCTAATTACGACATTACGGCTATCACTCAGATGCCGTAATATTATGACATTCGCAAACCAATTTGGGCTGCATGTAAATTGGTGTTAAATGTATAGGGGAAAATCAAATAATAAAATCTATTCCTATGACATAAAAATTGCTTTACCTGATTTTGGGTATGACTTATAATAAAAATTTTCTGCTATATCCAAGTCACACCTGTTAAAGTCTTTACCCAAATTTTCATGTAGCTTCAGCACAGCAAAAAACTATACAATAATCCGGGGTCCTATACTATGACTGGATTTTTATTGATATCTGGATTGATCATCCACCAGCCACAAACTAAAAGAACAAAAAATTCCCAACTAAAAAAAATGAATGAAGGTATTTTTTCTTACACATGAAATAACTATTTAAAAATATGTAGCAATAGTAAAGTATCTTTACATCATATTTAATATTTTGCTTTATAATAAAATAATGTTTAGCTAAGTTCTATAAAGGTAATTAATTATATACTTTACAAGATAAACTTTCTTAAGACATCATTTAATTGAATAATTTATTTATTATTCTTAGGGAGTAAGTATATTATATCATAAATTGACAAAATAAACTTTATTAAAACATCATCTAATTATTTTTTATTTCTTTATAATAACCAGTTAGTAAGTGTCATATTATAAATTAACTTTGATAACACAAAATAAACTTTATTAAAGCATCATCTAATTAAATAATTTTATTTTTTATTTCTTTGTAATAACCAGGGCGTAAGTATCATGAATTAACTTTTATAACACAAAATAAACTTTATCAAAACATCATCTAATTAAATAAATTTATTTTTTATTTCATAGAGGGTAAGTAATATATTATAAATTAACTTTACAACACAAATAAGCTTTATTAAAATATCATCTAATTAAATGAATTTATTTTTTTATTTCTAGAGCGTAAGTAATATATTATAAATTTAACTTTTACAACACAAAATAAACTTTATATAATCAAATAAATTTATTTTTTATCCCTAGGGAGTAAGTATATATTATAAATTAACTTTTACAACACAAAATTAACTTTATCTAATTAAATAATTTTATTTTTTATTTCATAGAGGGTAATCTTTATATTATAAATTAACTTTTATAACACAAAATAAACTTTATCTAATTAAATAATTTTATTTTTTATTTCACAGATAGTAAGTACTATATTATAAATTAACTTTTACAACACAAAATAAACTTTATCTAATTAAATAATTTTATTTTTTATTTCTTTATAATAACCAGTTGGCAAGTATTATATTATAATTTAACTTTAACAAAATAAGCTTTATCTAATTAAATAATTTTATTTTTTATTTCATAGATTGTAAGTACTATATTATAAATTAACTTTTATAACACAAAATAAGCTTTATCAAAACATCATCTAATTAAATATTTTTATTTTTATTTCATAGACAGTAAGTACTATATTATAAAATTAACTTCTATAACACAAAATAAACTTTATCTAATTAAATAAATTTATTTTCTATTTTTTATAATAACCAGTTGGTGATTATTATATTATAAATTAACTTTTACAACACAAAATAAAACATCATCTAATTAAAAATTTTATTTTTTATTTCATAGATGGTAAGTATTATGTTATAAATTAATTTTTACAACACAAAATAAACTTTATCTAATTAAATAAAATTTGTTTTTTTACTTCATAGATAGTAAGTATTATATTACAAATTAACTTTAACAACACAAAATAAACTTTATCTAATTAAATAAATTTATTCTTTATTTCTTTATAATAACCAGTTGGTAAGTATTATATTATAAATTAATTTTACAATACAAAATAAACATCATCTAATTAAATAAAATTTTTTTTATTTCATAGATGGTAAGTATAATATTATAGATTAACTTTTACAACACAAAATAAACTTTATATAATTAAATAAATTTTATTCTTTATTTCTTTATAATAAACAGTTGGTAAATATTATATTATAATTTAGCTTTTACAACACAAAATAAAACATCATCTAATTAAATAATTTTATTTTTTATTTCATAGATGGTAAGTAATTATAATTAACTTTTACAACACAAACTTTATCTAATTAAATATACTTCTTTTTTATTTCTTTATAATAATCAGTGGGTAAGTATTAAATTATAAATTAATTTTTACAACACAAAATAAACATAATCTAATTAAATAATTTTATTTTTTATTTCTCCAGTTAGTAAGTATTATATTATAAATTAACTTTTACAACATATTAAACTTTATCTAATTAAATAAATTTATTTTTTATTTCATAGAGGGTAAGTACTATATTATAAATTAACTTTTACAACACAAAATAAACTTTAAATAAATTCATTTTTTATTTCATAGAGTGTAAGTATTATATTATAAATTAACTTTTACAAAACAAAATAAACTTTATCTAATTTAAATAAATTTATTTCTTATTTCATAGGGTGTAAGTATTGTATTACAAATTAACTTTTACAACACAAAATGAACTTTATCAAAACATCATCTAATTAAATATTTTTATTTTTTATTTCTTTAAAATAACCAGTGAGTAAGTATTATATTATAAATTAACTTTTACAACATATTAAACTTTATCTAATTAAATAAATTTATATTTAATTCTTAGGGAGTAAGTATTATATTATAAATTAACTTTTACAACACAAAATAAACTTTATCTAATTAAATAAATTTATTTTTAATTCTTAGAGAGTAAGTATTATATTATAAATTAACTTTTACAACACAAAATAAACATCATCTAATTAAATAATTTTATTTTTTATTTCTTTATAATAACCAGGGCGTAAGTATTATATTATAAATTAACTTTACAGCACAAAGCAAACTTAATTAAATATTATCTAATTAATAAATTTATTTTTTATAATAATAGTGAGTAAGTATCATATTATAAAATTAACTTTTACAACACAAAGTAAACTTTATCTAATTAAATAAATTTATTTTTTATTTAATAGATGGTATTATATTATAAATTAACTTTTTCAACACAAATAAGCTTTATTAAAACATCATCTAATTAATAAATCTTCTTTACAATAATCAGGGAGTAAGTATCATATTATAAAATTAACTTTTACAACACAATAAATTTTATTAAAACATCAACTAATTAATAAATTTATTTTCTTTATAATATAACCAGCATGTAAGTAATTTTTACAATGCATGCAAAATAAGCTTTTATAACATCATCTAATTAAATACTTTTTATTTTTTCATAATAACCAGCTGGTAACTTTTATCAACACAAAATAATTTTTACCAAAACCTTGTCTAATTAAATAAATTTATTTTTTGTTTTAAATGAATGTCTATTTTTATTATGCTGAAAAATAATTCTATTTTACTTTGAATTTTTTATAATGAAAAATTTAATTTTTGAAATAATAAGATAATACTAAGGAGTTTAAAGAAAGAAAAGAAGAATATGGGACCTGTTCTGTTTGTGCAAGATATAACACTAATTACCAGTGGTGTCAATCATGTGATCCTAAATTGTTAGCTCAAAGTTGGACAAGCAGTGGGAATCAAAAATTAGATGAAATAATCAGAAATACACAGCTTGAAGCCAAAGGATTTGATAGTTATCATTACCTTGAATGGATTCTTTATGACCAACTCACAATTGAAGAAAGAATAGGTGAAGGTGGTTTTGCAACTGTGTATAAGTGTTACTGGTCAAATGGTCCTAGATTTGTTCATGAAAATGAAAGATACTATTGTGTAAATGGTGATGTAGCATTAAAAAAGGTTAAAAACTCACAAAACATTTCTGAAGAGTTTTTAAAGGAGGTAAATAATTTGATATAATTAATTGACAATTATTAATGATTTTTAATTAATACATTAAATTTTTATTAATTTTCATAAAGCTTCAAAATCACATTAAATTTATAGGACCATATCATAATGGCATTGTTAATATTTATGGCATTTCACAAGATCCAAATACAAAAGAATATGTTTTAATAATGAGATATGCAGCTGATGGAGATTTTAAAAAATTTTTAAAACCAAATTATGCAAGATGGAGTGATAAGATTGAAAAACTTTATAATATTATCTCAGGTTTAAACACACTTCATCAAGAAAAACTTATACATGGTGATCTTCACAGTGGTAATATTTTATATTTTCCATATTTATCTGAGGCAATGATTACAGATTTAGGGTTATCAGGCCCAGCTGATGAAGAAACATCAAGTAAAAGTAAAAATAATATATTTGGAGTACTGCCATATGTTGCACCAGAGGTATTAAATAAGAAACCTTATACACAAAAATCTGATATCTATAGCTTTGGGATTTTGATGTCAGAAACATCAATGCATCAACAGCCATTTGAAGATCAACCACATGACCTAGATCTTGCTTTCAAGATCTGTGGTGGCTTAAGGCCTAGTTTTTCAGATAATACTCCAGAATGTTATATCAAGTTAGCATACAAATGCACAGATGCTGATCCTGAAAAAAGACCAACAGCAGATGAAATTTTAAAAATTATTGGTTTTTGGAAAGATGCAATTTTTATTGATGATGAAAATCTAAAATTAAGTAATCCTATTTATTCTAAAGAACAGCTTGATGAATTAGAAGAAATAAGAAAAATATTTGAGAAAGCAGATAAAAAATTCTTTGATCCTTCAACAATTACAGTAACTGTTCATCCAAATGCTGTTTATACAAGTAGATTATTGAATTTTGAAAATCTTCCTCAACCTGTAAACTCCAATAAAGTTACAATTATTAGTAATAATTATAGTAATTATCTAATTTATTGTTATATATTTAATCTTATTATTTATTATTAATGATATTTTAAATTATTTAGAATCTCAACAAATTGAATTAACTATACCAGATGATTTAATTTATGAATGAATTTCATTCATCTGATTATTGAAATTTTCACATTAGTTTTTTTATTATTATAAAGAAGTGTTATATAGTGAACAAACACCTCTTATTATTTTTTCAATGATTACATGTTTTAATGATATTTATTTTAAATTAAAGTAAACCTCCTTGTAGCTTAACCTGATTGAAGTGACCTAGCACCATGCCTCTTATAATCATTTACTATTATTTATTTATTATTCTATTAGTATTTTTATATTCAACGTTTATATATTGTTTTAGCATTTTTATCACCATCAATGGATGAGTGAGTTTGAATGATGTTCTCTCCTCATTGAGCTATCCCCCCTCCATGGGAGATCAAGCTATAACTCCTAAGCCACCATGAATATACAGCCTTATGTCTTTGGCCTCATACTGATATTTCTATCTTGAGTAAAAGTCAATTGTAAAAATATTTTGTCATTGATTTTTTAGAATTAGTTAATCAAGATACTTTGGAAGTTATGAATTTAAATTTTTTTTGATTCTATGGTACTTTTAAATTTCGTGCAAATTTTAATTTGTAACAGAAAACATAAATTTGACCATGCATTCATTTGTCAAAATTATTTTACAAAAATATTTTTCCATGATTTGAATAAGCATCAAAATAAGACAACTCTAGTCAAGATTCAACAGCAGTTGGATGTTTATTTGGATCAGCATCCATACATTCGATATAAAATCTTGGTGTTGTTCTTAAGCTGTTTATTTTTAATTGATTCATGCCATTATCACTAATCAACCTTGGCCAATAATTGTGGATTAATGAATAATATATCTGCTACAAGTTGAACAAGCACCATAATCTTAATCTCATTTGCAGCTTATTTGATTGATAAAAATCCAAGTTTACAATTCGAGAAAATTTTCAGTCATTTGGAATTATTTAATATGTGGTATGTTTTTAAAAAAACTAGACTTTAGAATAATTAAAAGGTCTTAATCAACTGTATTTCACCAAAGAACATGCAAAAGTTGTTTATGATGTTTCAAGAAACAAAAGGTTTTTTAAAATCGATTAAACCATGTGATTCTTTTTATTGAAAGAATTGAAAAGCATATGTAACACTGTCAATAAAAAAACGAAAACTTTAATATCAGAAAGTTAAAGTTTTATTTAAAGAGGGACATAGAAAGAAAAAAGCCATACGAGAAGATGAATTAAGTATTGAAGAACCACTAAAAAACGTTTCATTAAAAGATAGGAAAGTAGATTATGGTATAGTCGTCATAGGGAAATCACTGGAATAAGTGATGTTAATATAGTCTCTTATTGATGGAATAATTGCACAACCTAATATGAAAGAAGAAAATTATATGGAAAAATAAATTACTATATAATCATAAACATACAACAATCGCGAGAACAAGTACAATAAATAATATGATATCATTGAATTAGAACCTCCTGATAGATATACACAGTAAGAAAGAGAAAACCGCCATCATGCAAATTAATTTCTGCTAACAACAGGGCATTGTCACTCTCGTCACGTAAAGCACCTTGTTATCCTGCTTGCTAATCAATACTCCTTGCACCATTAGAATGTATCACTATTACTACCTGCCTGATCAATTTCATTAAATCATGTGACTAAACGTGTATAAAATTCTATAAAAGAATTTCAATACAAGAACAAGAACCAACCAAAGAAAGTAGCATTCATATAACCATCATATTCTCCTCATAATCCTAGAAATACAAAGGCAGAAAATGAATCCAAATTGATAATAATCTATGAAAAAAATAAACTTATCTATACTGGCTTGAATAACTTGATAGTATCAAATCATACAAACTCTTAAGTGAGTTTGTCTCCAAAAAAACAAATCAATTACGTTACAAGAGAAGAGAGGGAAAATGAAATAGGATCAAGCAAAATCAATCAAATTGTTCACCAACAAAGATAACCATTATTATGAAGTTTAGTATCACAAAAAACATCGCCCCTGGTGTGAAAATACTGACAATTATTTAAAATGATAATTTTCTCTGTCTCGATAAAAAAGTTGGCCTTAAAGGAGACAATGCAATGGAAAGCTCATAGTGGATTGAAGCTTTATGAAATTGCATCTAGATTTTTCTGAAGAACTAGTTGAAGCCATACCCTTATGTTCAGAATTTCATCCCGAAAGGACAAATCAAAAACGAACTTGCATGGGAGTGCAAAAAATACTATATCAATCAAAGGAAAAGTCAGATCAAAATTAGTTTTCATGTGGGCAAAACTGCAACAAAATGAACATAACACCATCACTAAAATAATGTTAATGTTTTATACTATTCAACAGTATTCAAAAGTATTCGCCAGACAAAGGTTTATTTTTTCTCTTCAATTTTGATTTTACTTCCTTAAATGATATATGGAATTATTCCCATACTAAAAATATAAATATGAAATTAATTTATAGAATCTAAAAATTACTGCATTATTAGAAACATTTTAGAAAGAAATCAGGGACGTAAAAAAAATTTTAATAAAGATAAGTGACACATATACACAAAATTAATTAAATCCTTCAAGAATGTATAAATCTTATTGATAAATATCTATTAATTCATCCATACTCTTTATGTTTTTGAGTTTCATGTCTTTGTAGACCATCTATTCATAAATTACATTCTAGTTTACAAAATAAAAATAAAAAAAAAATAAAAACTAGAAAATATTGATATGCTTACTTGGGCTTGGTTTTGATTCATTTTTTACAATTGTGTATACATCCTTTTGGGAGGTTGCTCTTTATGACATTATAAATAAATTCTTGATCTATAGCTTCATTTGCAACTTTATTTTTTTTAACATTATGATACTCGCAGATTCAAGAAATATAGTCTATCAAACATTGTTTTATGCACAAGATGGTTGTCTATTACTCATGCTACTGAAATTAATAATGAAAATAATGCTCTTGCTCGGATGAATGAGCTTTTTTATATTTGTAACATTGAATAATGTTGTACCAGAAATTTTCTTTTTTAAAAATTTCTGATGATCTTTATTAAAAATTATTAACTTTGATGGAGTTAATAATAACAAGAAGAATAAATAATTTTACTAATTGACGATATTTAAGAAATAGATTTATATATACATATTTTAATAAAACAAAACATGTCAGTTATCGTGACTACTAAAATTCCTCAGAATGCAGTGTTTTTCGCAGGTGAAAGATTTCGTTGTGAGATCACATTCACATGTCCTTACAGTTATTCAGGAAGAGTTACAACAGAAGATAAAACTCATGGTATGAATACTAAAATTTTTTCGATATTTTTCGAGACCTGTTAAAGAATTGAAATCTTCAGATAAAAGTTTAGAAAAAAAAGATCAGCTTCATTGATTGGCAAATTGCATCAACTTTTTAATTATTAGCAGGAAATAACGTTAATTCACAAATTTCCACCAATCATCCTTTCGCCAACCTCCCAACCTCCACCACCAATTCTACCACTACTAATGCGACTATTGCTAAAACTTCAAATACAATAAAATCTGAGACAAAAACAGTGAACAGCGAAGAAAATTCCAACTCTGACACAAATGAAAATAACGGTAAACATATCTGTTATTATTCTTATTATTTTTGTTTGATATTTGAATGGATTTTTCTAACTAATTGGTAATATAAATAAGACAAGGTCGCCACACCCTTGACGGAATCATTTCATTTTGCAGATGCAGAAATAGATGAAGAAGGTGGATTGATTAATTTGCATAAAGCGGACATTAGTGATACCATTTCCATTAGTGATTATGACACAACTGAATCAACGCCAAGAAGCTCAGTTGATTTTTACGGTATTGGCTATTCAGATAGAGGTAGTGGTACTTGGAATGGATCACTAATAGATTATAAAAAATACAATATCAGCAGACATTCCTCGAATGGATTTAGATGCAGTTCATCACCTTCCTTAACTCAAAAATATGAAACGTTACTGTGGGGTTTTGCTCAGATTGTAGGACAATTTACTGTAGATGCTTCATTGATTAAATCTATCGAGTTTGAACCATTGAAAACAAAAACAATGTATCGACCAGCTAGTGGAAATGGAGCAGGTGGAGCAGTTGGTGGTGGAACATTGGGAATATTTTCACCAAACTCGATGAATCAATCGAGTTTGGCTGATCTTCAAGAAAGAGCTGGTATTAATTATATATTATATTTGTTTATTCATATATATATATATTATTATTATTGTGTATTAAAGAATTTTTTTTTAGATAGCAAATCTATTCCTGTATTTTCAACACCACCTTCAATACTATTCTGTGATTTACACTTGGCACCTGGAGAATCACAAACTTGTAATATTTTAATAATAACAATAGTCTTAATCATAATAACCGTTTTTATTTCTTAATGCCTGACAAATTCGAATTTTAATGGTTAGACACATATGAATCAAGGCTACCAAATGATCTACCTCCTACACATCGAGGCAAAGCAATAAAATTCTATTATAATTTAATAATTGGAACTCATCGGGGATTAATGAATCATCAATCACACATAGTGCAGCTACCGTTTAGAGTATTTAATTATGTGTCTGGTGAGTAATTAATTGTTTTATAATCAAAATTTTTATTTGTTCACATGGTTATTTTACTAAATTTAGTCATCTTTTTTATTGATAAAAGAGGATGGTTCGAGGCCTGTTTATGATCTGATGAACCCTGTAGTTATATACAAAGATGAAGCAGTGATAACATTTAAGGAGGATATGCCAAAGCCAAAATTAGTTAAAAAAAGAGGTCAAAATTCTCTTGCCTAGGTATCTTTTTTAGACAAAGTTATTATACTATAATAAATATTGATTATTTTTTAAAATCTCTTTTTTTTGTAGATGATAAACGTGAAGAATTTATGGATTATATTAAAAAACTTGTCCAAAACATGAATAAAGATGATCAATCAACAGATAAAGATGAGGAAGAGACGGAAAGTAATAGTAGTAGGAATGGTAGGAATGATAGTGATAATTATGTATTTGTTGAAAAATCCGAGACACCAGTAGCAAACACCACATCAATTTTGTCAAAAAATATGAGAAAAAGTATTAAATTCATATTATTTGTGTAGGGAAATGGATTTTCTAATTGGCTAAAATAAATAAAAAACTAATTAAATATTTTTATTAATTAATAATTAACAATTAGCGAATTATGACATTTGTAAAAATAATCAAAGAGTTGCACAATTATGCCTTTTGAAAACATCTTATCGATTAGGTGATATTGTCACTGGAATTGTAAATTTCAATGGCGCTGTTATACCAAGTTTTCAGGTATAGTTCCTGTCAAATCAATAAGACTATTATTATTATCTAGTAATTTTGATCACAATAACAATAATAATAATAATATTATAATAATATAGGTATCAATTACTCTGGAAAATAGTGAAATAGTGGAATCATCTATTGCTAAACGTCCACAAAATCAGATTTCACGTCAAACGCGTAAAGTACATGGAGAACATCATGAGTTTTGTCTTAATTCAGAGAGGATCAGCTTTTCCATTTCCATCCCAACGCATGCCACCCCCGATTTTTCTACAACAGGAGGTATGTGTATATATATATCTAAAATTAATTTTTTACTGTCCTCATATTAATTATTCAATTAAATTTACTAAATAAATTTTTTTTTTAATCTAGTGAAACTTCAATGGGGTATAAGACTAGAATTCATTACTGGTCCGAAAGGTCATGTTCCATTGGTAACTTTAACTGCCGATGAACGGCATCATTATTATCAAGCTGTTGAGGATGTTAGGGTGGAAACCTTTGATTGTTTTATTCCAATAAAAGTATATCCAACATCTTATGAATCTGCACGGACGTTTCCTTCTCATCACACATTTCGCGTAACATAGTATTGTATGCTATTTTAAATTTTTTAATATATATATATATATATATTGGATTTCTTAATAAAAAGGACATTATAGATTTTCTTTAATTATTTATGAATTTTTTTCTAATAATTATATTTTTAAATATATTAAATAAATTATTAATTTATAAAGCTTTCTTAATTATATTTTTTTTTTGTATCATATATATTAATTATGTTTTATTTTTTCTTTCCCACATTATATATATAATAAGTCATTTAAATAATTTCCGGAAAAATTTTTCTATTTACTATATAAAACTTTATAAAACTTTATAATAAAAAATAAAAATAATATGTTTTTTTTATAATAAAAACAACTCATTTTAATATTAAATAAATTAAAATTACTATACATATTTTATTGTCTATAATAATCTACAAATAAATTAAATTTAACCTTCTAAAAACTATTATTATTATTGTTATTATTATTATAATCTTTTTAATCACAACCAATTAATCAACAATATTCCAAGTACTAAGCCATTTTCTACCGTGATAATCTCTACTAGGATAATCCATACCAAATACAATATCTTTAAACCATAAGAATACTCCTACAACCAACAAATACATTATACCAAAGACTATTGCTTTTGTTTTTGGTTTTAGAGAAGAAGTGAAATGATCAAATAAAAATCCTACTAATAATATCTTAAAATATAAAGCTGGAAAATAATGATGTAAATAAGTCACTCTACCCATAATACAAAATGGTATATAATGTAAAAACCATCCTATACAACATAATTTTCCAACATATAAGAAATGTGCCCATTGTGCTAAAAAAAAAAAAAGATAAAATTTAGGATAAATAATTTTTTTTAAAAAAAAAAAACTCTAAATTATTAATTAATTACCTGATGAAAAATCTGAATACTTTCTTTGTGCTCTAATAATATACCAGGCAAATAAAAACACAAAAATTATCAAAGAAGCAGTGCCCGACCACCATACAATAGGGTTACCAAGTAAATAATATTTTACTGCATCATCAGCCCAACTACACATACGTAAACCAACTTCTACTATTGGCCATTGACGGGGCGTTGATGCTAAAATATCTTCTTTATCAGGATCCGGTACAAGTGCATTGTTGGTTGTATACATTGCTACATTTAAATGCCAAAAATCATGTAAAAATTTTGACTTATAAACTGCTTGTTTTCCAGGTGGCACTATATATCGTTTATTTTTTTAAATATGGATATATATTAATATTAAAAGAATTTATTCGATAAATATAAAAAAAAAAATTATAATAAACATGTAAATATTACATTTATCGTTCCAATGTTTTTCAATATTCCAATGAGTATGAACATCTCTAGGATTGTTTCTTTTATCACAAGTAACTTCGACCTGTTTAAATCCCCATTGTGGCAAAATAGAATTAGCAGCTCTTAAATAACATCCAAGGGTATGATGTTTAAATCTAAATGCAGTCGTCAAGGATCTAATTTTATCATCAGTTTTGCCATATAAAATATCACCGACTACTTCTATATTCCAATAATCATTCTTGTCACCGATTGTATCATTACCATATCCACTAACTTCATATTGTGATTTTGTAATTGGCGCATTGACTGGATGGCTGTGTAAATTTCTACCTGTGTTTACATGTAATAATCTTACAACATCGTTATTTTTAACAAATTCTATTTCAGTCTCGTTATTTATTGTTAAGTTATCTCTTGGTTTATTCACGATCCAATCATTGTTTACATCCTTATAATGATAACATGTGACTTGCTGTTGTTCTGATCCTGTTGGATATGTTTGAACATGTGAATGTAAAAGACCACCACCATAACCCATGTTTTTAATGGTAATTTTAGAACCATATGCTAATTCTATAATAATTGATTATTGTGTTTATGCAGTAGCATTGGAATATAAACCGTAAATAAGCAAATTATAAATTAGAAAAAAAGAAAATCGCTTGTTTTTTTTTCTCGAGAATAATAACTACCTAAAGGATTATTAGAAAAATCATTTCCTCTAAGACCTGCTTGAAACAAAGAACTCATCTGAGCATCGCCCGGCCCACTATTATGTAAAATTGCAAAATGTATAGCAAAACATCCCATATAAATTAGGATTGGCAATATAATCAAACATACAATTCTGGCAATCCAATGTTTAAGATAAATCATCTATAAAATTTTTTCGATGTTAACAATAATCAGATAAATATTTGCATTCTGTCGATTAATATATATTATAGTTACTTTTGGCATAGTTAAATCTCCAAACTTATCCCAAAGATCTTCTATTGTGTAAATTCCAACTAAAGCGGTAACAAAAAGTCCAACCCATTTGACACTTTTAGGAAGTAATTTTATAATTAATTAATAAGAAATTTTATTGAAAATTTTATATCAATGAAATAAATCATTATTATAAATAATAATAGATTAACTAACCTTGAAACACATCCGATGAATGCACCTGTTAAAAATAACCAAAGCCACCAATCGATTGAAAAAGGTCTTTAAAAAAATTATTAGTTTTTTTAATCTTTCTTTTTTTTTAATAAAAAAAATTATTATTTACTTACTCTTGTCGCATATTGTGAAATTTTACCAAACAAAATGTAGTTGCAAATGTAAAGAATAATAACATAGAGTCTAAAAGAATAAATCGACTAATGCAAGCATAAGCGGTATCTAATAAGGATAAAATAAATTTTCACATTAATACATATAATTTGTAGTTGATCATTAAACAAAATTCTGATATATACATATATATATGTAAATATATGTACCAAATAAAACCATCAAAGTAACCAGGATTGTAGCATATAATGAAAAATCCAATTCAAGTGCTGTAAAATAAGCCAAAGGAGTCATCAAAGCACCAAAAGATGCTAAAAATACTCTCATAAATACATAATTTACATCATCGGGGTATTTTTCACCAGATGGAAAATCAAAATGTCCATTATATCCTGCTAATAAACCTGCTAAACCAACAAGCATTTTTCCAAGGGGTGGATGGACATCAAAATAAAATTCCCTTTTAAGGTAATATGATCCAAACTATTGATTGAATGATCAGTATTATTATTTTTAAAAGAAAATTAATTTTTTTTGTTTTAATTTTTTTAAATTTATTTACCTTTCCAAAATGAGCCTTTTCATGATATTAAACAATAATTTAAATATTAGTATTAATATTGAATCGAATTTTGTGTAAATGGATAATTAAAAGATGTTTTACTTACCTCATCCCACACAACAATATTTGATAATGAAATTAAATAAAATCTTGTCCAAAATGATAAAAATGTAAAAAATACGGGCAATAAAATATCATAATTTTCAAAACAAAATGCAAGATACTTTTTTTTTGAAAATGAAAAAGTTATTATTAAGAGAATCTTGGATCAAGAAAAAATCAATTGATAATAAATAATATATTTATATCTATATAGTTTACCTTGTTTTGAGGTAAACGTATTGGTTTTAAAAATTTTCCATTTTCATCATATTCAGAAGGTTCTAAAGGAATGGGGTGGTAAGCATTTTTAGAGTAGGGAGAGCCGTTTATATTTGTTAGATGCCTTCGTTTTAAATTGTCTATTTCTGATGAACTGTTTCCATTACTGATATTGTTGTCGTTTGACATTATATCAATTTTAATGGCAGTCATTAATGTAAATGTAGAAAAAAGAATGTTCTCAGTTGAGTGGTTATTTTTTATTATTAATAACAAAATAAAATTTTAATATATTGATTAGGTTAAAAATAAAATTTAAATAAAGACACGTGGTTTTATTTATTTTGTTAAAGGAAAATACGTCATTTTTACAAACTTGAGAATTTTTTTTTTTATATATAACTAATTCAAAAAATATCAACTAAAATCCCTTTCCATAAAAAGTAAGTATTCGCCGATAATTTCCCTTAGTTTGTGTCACTATGAAGTTTTGCACCAATAAAAAATAACCAAAATTTTTTTAATTGAATTAAAATGCGCTTTGCGCAATACAAAAATAAAATTACTTCTCAATGTATAAAATTCAATGTGCGGAATGTGCAGTGTTGGAAATTCAGGGTGCGCAGGGTGCGCGCGCAGCATGTTACACCAAAATTGTGAAACATTTTATGTGCAAATTATAATACGTAGTACCAAATAAAACCATTTAATATAAAAATAAATTTTGTGAAATATTACTAACAAAGAGTTGAGATTTTTTTTGTTTACTTGCTTACTGTATAAAATATTTAAAAAAAATTTTCTTAAAAAAATAAAAATTCTAAATTTTTTTTAACAATGTCTAATAAACAAAATACCAAAAGAGTTTTGTCCATTGACGAAGATTTGAATCCAAAAAAAAATAAAACATTAGAAAAATCAACTTCATCAATTGATTTTTCTGGTAAAGTTCATAATTCTCCAACTCCCCTAATAGAAGTTTTTCAAATATCTGATGATGAATCAACTGGTAGTGATAATGCTATAAGTTCTGAAGATGAACAAAGATCACACAATAGAGAAACCATTGTTCCTGAATGGCTTGAATTATATCCATGGTTAGAAGTTGAAGTTTCAAATGAAAAAACAATCATATATTGCAAAATCTGTAGAACTCAAAATGGGAATACTAACTTTGCAAAAGGTTCATCTAATTTAAGGCTATCAGGAATTAAAAAACATTCAAATTCTGGTGCACATAAAAAATTTGAATTATTGGAGACAGAGTTTATTGACTTGACAAATCAATTGAGCTCCAAAAAATTAACAATAATTTCATTGATGCAAATTGTTTATTTTTGTTCAAAAAAAAATATTTCAATGAAAGTATATCCTGACATATGCAATTTAATGTTCCTGACAAAAAACAAAGTTACTAATGATAAAAAATTCAATTTAAAACCTGCATCCATAGCAAAGCCATCATCATCTAAATCAACATATGGAAGTTATGCTAATAATAAATCTGGATCTGAATTTTTAGAATGTATAGTTTCCGTCATACAAAAGGAACTAATTGAAGAATTGAATTCATCTCCATATTGGAGCATTATGATTGATGAGACAAATACCATTAATAATAAGTATTTAGCAATTGTAGGAAAATACATGGTAGATAATATACCATACATGAGATATTTGGGAATGATTGATTTAGAAACAACTGATGGAGAAAATGTTTTTAATCAAATAATATCATTTTGTGATGACAAAGAAATAACTTCTCAAAAAATAATTCATTTTGGAAGTGATGGTGCATCTAATATGACTGGCTATAAAAGTGGTGTTGCTGCAAGACTTAAAAAAATAAATCCATTCATGTCATCTAATCATTGTGTATCACATAGACTTCATTTGGCTGGAAAAGATGCTTCAAATGAAGTATTATATTTTGAAAAATATGAGAAAACCTTAAAAAATTTGTATGCATTTTTTTCCAAATCACATAAGAGACAAAGCATGTTAAGAATGATGCAGGATATTAATGATGAACCACCACTAAAGATATTAAATTTATGTGATACAAGATGGTTGTCCTTTTCTAATTCTGTTAGCAATTTGTATAAAATCATGGATTCAGTACTTGCAACTCTTGATGATTATGTTAATGAAGGTGATAAGCATGCCCAATTATTGTATGATCAGTTGGATCAAGATTTTATTTTAGCAACTATGTACTTGGCTGACTTAACAAATATTCTAAAAAAATTGATTAACACTTTCCAATTAGATTTTTTA
>CAUDNR010000967.1:0-21809 GCA_958430865.1 Entrophospora sp. SA101
TCTTATTTTTTATTGTTGGTTATAATTTTTACGTTACTTAAGATTCATGCAAACTATAGTGTTTATATTATAACATAAGAAGCGAAAATAAATAAAACAGTTCATACACAATAAGTGTTTATTATAATTTAAAAAGATTTATATGTGTCAATTTAAATGGGAATGAAAATGAATAAAGTTACATCCGATAAAAGAGATATAGTGTGGATCATATATACTCAAAAGTCAAAAATTTTTGAAAGATTATGTGATCCAAACATTGGATTTTAAAAAAACACCACCATTCAATTCAGTTTTAAAAAGGGAGTCTATTTTTCTTTTCATGCATCAGGAAATTTTTTAGGGGATACATTATTATCGACATTTATCTCAATAAAAAAATCGAAAATTAATGAAATAAGATAATTTTCAATAAATTAACTTATGATATTTAGCAACACCGAAATTAATTACCAAGATAATTAACAATAAAGATAATATATGAATTAATCACCAAGATAATTAACGACAAAGATTATATACGAAATTAATCACAAATTATTTTTTTCCCGCAAGTAGAAAATTTGTTGTTACACAAAAAAATTAATTAATTCGTTTTTTACATTTTCATGTTTCTTCTAGCGTCTTAGCTCTTTTTTTAATTCAAGCATGGTGTTCCACTAATGCTTAAAATTCTTTCCTGCTATCATCAGGAAATTAATTTAGCGTAAACTTGCATAAATCTTACGATGCCGACGTAATATTGTGTAAATCTTACAGTGCTGACGTAAGTTTTACACTTTTTTATTATTAAACTTACAATTGGCACGTGTAAAATTTTTTTATATTTTCCAGATGATTTAATTACAGTTATTCTTTATCGGAATTTTACATTTCCTAATTCATTGTAATCTATTTTTCTTTTCTTTATAACAGTCTCTTTTTTTTTAATTTTTTCTAGACTTTGTTTTGCAAAACTTTGATCTTATAATGATCACTTGTTTTGACGTTTCTTCCTTCTTGCATTATTACAATTGTTCTTCCATCAATGATCCTATTATCCAATTCTTTCTTTATTTCCATTCTTTAATTAAAACTTTCCGAATGTATTATTTTTAGGTCCAGCCCCTTTTTTTTACTATTTTCCAAAGACTCATTCTATTTGAATTGAACAGGTTTATCTAGTCTTCTGGTTTGTTTATGCATTATTTATATTTTGTTTTACTAATCATTAATGACTTTGTGCAACATTTTGGTAATTGAATTTTCCTAGTACAGTGCGAGTCACTCTAACACATCAAATTCTGTGCAAAATGTTTCAAATTCAAAAAAAAAAAAGCAAAATTTTTTTTATCACTTTCATTATAAAAATGACATTTTTAATTTTTATCACGTGATTTTCCAAAAAATGCATTTATATTAATTCATCAATTTCTTCTACAACATTATCTGGAATCTTTCTATGAGACTTATATTTTTTTACAATATATTCAGCCTGTAACACTGTTAAGCCTTTCCTGTAACAGTCCATAAATTTTGCAGCCCTTCTTGCATATTTTCTAATTTGTTTCAATGGTATAGAATCAAAGGCTCTGGGAACATTCTCTTGAAGACCTTTCCATGTGTAATTACAATGTTGCCTAACATACCATTTAGCAGCCCCCCAATACATTTCAATGTAGTTAAGCTCACAATGAAATTTTGGATAGAAGATGATCTTATGACCCCTTGCTTCAATTAATTCTTGAAGTAAGGGTTTTTTGCTTTTAAAATCATCTTGGGTTGCTAAGATATGTCTAGCACAACAAGTCAAAGGTTCTTCAAAAGAAACTTATAAAAAAATAATAACAAGATGATTATTTTTATATTTTGATAATTGTAATATAATTATATTATGCATAATAAACTAACCATTTTTTTTACAGAATGCTTTTAGGCCAGTCCTCCATAACCCTCTTTCCTCCAAAATTATCTTCATTCCTTTTGGTTTTCCACGCAATTTTTCTACATGAAAATCATCTGGGAATACCATTTGTTGAACTTTACCATCAAAAATAGTATCCCTCATAGTTGGCTGCCCCCCTGCAGGGTTTAGATTCATTGTAAATGCATTCAATGCATCATCTGCCACTTTAGTATGACTTGATGAATGATCAAATGCAAATACTGCAATACTATTAGGATGTGTTAGTTCAAAAATTGGTATGGCCTTATTAACAATCTAAAAATAATAAATCTAGTTAATTATTGATTATCCTTTATCTTGATATTGATCTTTTTTTCTTACTTGATCTATTAGCTGTTCAAGATTCCACCAGCCATCTGCGTTCTTTCCAGGACATATGATGACTTGAGCATCATGAGGAAGGTTCTCTTCAACCTCTAATTTTTGTTCATCTGATAATTTAAGTCTACTAATTGTTTCAGTTAAAAAGTCGCTTACATGCATTGTTCTCCCTTGACCTTTCTTTCTCAGTGGTTGTTCATTCCTTGGTCTCCAGCCTGTTTTTTCATCATCATTAGATTGGAATGTTGTTTCATCCTGTGTTACTAATACATGTATCTTTTCATATTCTTCCAATTCAGGGTTAATTTGAATTTCCAAATCATCACCAGTAAATTTAGGCATCAATTTCTGGTAACTATTGTGTCATTATGATAAATCTAATTAATTAATTGTATATATAAAACAAGAATAAAATTAAAATTACCCTTCAATGACTTCTAAAAATTTTATTCAACAACATCTTCACACTCATGTCCATCAACATAAACTCCTTTTGCAAATTTAGAATAAACAAATCCCATCTTTTTGAGCCATCTTTTTGCTGTACTGGCACTAGTGTAAGCAAGCATTTATATAATTAACTTTATATTATAAATTATAAATAAAAATATTTTATAAAAAATATTACCTTATACTTGTTTTATTTTCAATTCCAATTATTGGTAAGATCTCATCAGATACATAATCACAAAATTTAGAATTTGTTATGTCAAACTTATTTATTCTTAAATATGAAATAATTTTGGATCTCACATCCTCATCATCTAATATACTGCTTCCAATTAAATGTTGCCCATGTCTAGATTTAGGAACATCACCATATTCTAAAAAAGTCTTTGACCAGCTTCTTATACATCTTGAAAACCACTTGCCTTTCTTCATAAGATCAGAAACTATTTCACTGGCTTCAATTTTTGCATATCCTTTATTTCTTAAACTAAGGTATTTTTGAACAGCTTTCAAATGTACTCTATATCCTGGAGACAAATTTTCTGCACTTAATTTTAATTCAATTTTGTTTATAGCTAAGCTTGAGTAATTTTCCTTTTCATGATTAACTTCATCATCAACTGTATTATTAAAAGAAAAGAAACTATCTAATGTTTGTCCATTTTTTTCAGCATCTTTCTTTGCTTCAATTTTTTTTCTGTATTTAATTGTTCTAGAACTACCTAAATAAACCAAAGGGTGATTAGATGATGATGATGATGATGATGATATCATATTTTCTATATTATTTGACAAAACATCATAAAGGGACTCAGCATTTTTTTCAATTTCATTATCAAACCACTCAAAATCCTCATCAATTTCAATTTCTAAATATCCTCCAACTTCATTAGTTGAATCTCCTTCAACCACATTATTTGATAATTCCTCAACACCTAAATTCTCTACATCATTATCATTATTGAAAGCTTCAATATTTACTAAATTATTTTTATTTGATGTTTTGATTTTCTTAGCAGCTGCAAGTTCTTTACATAATTTAATTTTTCTTTTAAGTTTTGGCATTGCTTTGTATATATATAAAAAAATATGAAGGTTTATTATTTATTGAAGAATGTACAAACTTTAATTTATGTGATTTTAAATTTACGCGATTTTTATAGGTCACATGTTGTGACCGGAATTAGAAAATTTTGCCATGTATAACATAAGTTGGGCCAAAACTATATGTTTCAAATTTGGAAAATTTTATATGTAACATATAAAAATCACATGATTTTTAAAAGCTAATAACTCCAGAACCAATAATTTTTTTAAAAATATCTAGACAATAGATTGTAGAACTAGTCAAAAGCTATCAAATATCATCTCTAATTTTTTCAGACAAGCACATAATATTTTCTTTATAGGTTTTAAAGTTGGTCAATTTTTATTTGATGTGTTAGTGTGACCCGCACTATACTGTGAAATAGTAAATCTTGGACCTATCAATTACCCGGTTAATATTGACCAATCAGAACAAATTTACTACGGAGGTCATGTGATGTGCTAAATATTATTACATCACGAATATACATGCAGTCCAAAGTATTTTGACACTGTAATAAAGGGGTTACACATGTAGTAAAGGGGTGTTACACTTATTATTATGTTTTTAATAGTGAATGCCGTAATTAATTTCTACTTTCTACCATCAAATTTGGAATAATTTTGACCATCAAAATCACCAAACCAATTTGGGCTGCATGTATAATCACAACCAACGACCATCTTTCTATATTATTGTAACAGCTACGCTGCACATTGTGCAGTGTCATATGAAAGATTATTCCTATTCATATTTCTATATTTATATTTATTAACCTACTCATCTGCCCTATAAAAAATAACATACGGTAAAACAATACATGAACCGTATTGTTTTACGGAATAGTCGGAAAAAATGTACGGAATCTTCCTGTTAAATGCGCCGAAATGTACGGAATTTGTGCGGGATAGATACGGAGTAGGTGCGGAATGCGTACGAAACACGCACGGAATACACACGGTTTTTACTATTACGGAAAACATACGGAACCCGTTTTTCTCGTACGTTTCCCGTATGAATTACGTGATGTGCGAATGTGAAATTCGTGCGGAAAACGTACGGAAAAAACGAATTCCGTATGTTTTCCGTAAAAACCGTGTGTATTCCGTGCGTGTTTCGTACGTATTCCGTACCTACTCAGTATCTATCCCACACAAATTCCGTACATTTCGGCGCATTTAACAGGAAAATTCCCGTACATTTTTCCGTACCTATTCCGTAAAACAATACGGTTCATGTACTGTTTTACTGTACAAATTCCGTACCAAATTTTTTATAGGGATGGATGCTGGCATCATTAATAATAGAATCTTTGATCAAATAGATTTTAGGTTAATTACAAACAATCATATAGTGATCTTACCAGAAAATTTGAACTGGCCAAATTTGAAAAGTTGGTTTTTTTTTGTTATAGTTTAAATCATTAATTTATATGTAAAAAAAGCAATTAATTTTATTGGTAAAGCATGAGATGCTGTTAAAACAATACAATTGTTAATTGTTGAAAAAAAAAAACAGGAATTTTATCAAATTACCAATAAAGAAGCACGGTTGAACAAATTAACACTGATGAAAGAATTGAATCACACTCTCAAATCTTGATGATGATTTAGACATTTTGGAATATATTAATGATGATGATGAAATAATTTCAAACGTTTTAGATGAAACAAACAAGTAAATAATGAACCAAAGTTATTGTGGCTAATGATGATGCTTTGGAAGCAGTCGATCGTTAATTAAATATTTTGAGTGCCAAAATGATTCAGAGTTTGATGAAAATGATTATAAAAATTTAAAGAAATATAAAAATATAGAAAATGATTTTTTTTCAACAAGACAAAACCTTTTTACAATATTCGATATTTTATTCACCGAATTTTTGAAATCATAATAAGAGGAGTTTTATACAGTCACGTTAGTTATAATCACCAAAAACCTCTGGTCCCGAGGGTATATTGTAAAAACATCGAAATTTAAACTGTTAAAGGCTGTAGAAAAAAGCGTCAAAAATTACGTATTTTGGGGGTGGGTGGATGGTGCATCAAAAAATGACATCTTTAAAATTAAATTTTTGGAGCCGCCCCAATTTTAACAGTTTAAAATTCATATTCAATGCTGTTGAAAATAACTAACTAATCAAATCAACGAATTTTCAACACTACATAGTAATAGGGACTTAATTTCAAAATAAATAAATGTTTCACTTTACAAATATTCAGATCATTATTTAATGTCTTTTTTTATTTTGGATTAATATAAGGTTTTCCAAATTTCCAAAAATCGTTATTATTATTGTCCATTATAAGGTTTGTCTATGTTCCGAACTTCCAAATTAAATGACCTCTCGTGTTACAAATCTCACGTGAGACAAATGCTTATTAATATTTTATATATAGGTTTGCTAAAAGATATTTTAAATATAGAAAAAAAGGGACTAACAATTTTTGACATATTATTACCAAAATCGATTTTAAAACCTGTCATTGACATGTTCGTTTTTGCCTCCCAGACAATAATGATGATAATAAATAGAAATGTTTTAGCAAGAAAAACCAGTATTCTACAAGAATTTTTTAATTTCTCTAAAAACATCCCAGCCATTTTGTTTCTATTTTTATGATTTTTTTTAAAAATAGACAAAAACATTGATTTGACATTTTTGTCAAAATTCTATTAAAAAATTAAAGAACTAACTAATATTGAAATTGAAATCCATACATAATAAAATAATAAATTCAATTTCCTTGGTTGATTTTACAAATGTGAAATGCAGATTTTCATTTTTCATTTACATATAATGTGAAATGATATTTATCGTGTAACTTTGTGTTTAATTAATTTGCATTTAAAATAAATAAGGAAAAATAATAGATTAAATTTTTAGGAAACAAAGCCTTTTTTATCAATTGTTTATATTAAAAAAAATTTTTAATTTTTTTTAGTAAAAACAAGTGTAATCATGCGTAAAAGCTATTTTTATTATTTTTATTTTTATTTTTATTAATTATTATTTATATTATTATTATTGTGTTTTTGATATAATATAAAATGTTTTACGATTCATATAAAAAGACGTTAGTTTCGGAATATTTCGGTTTTTTTTCTTTATCGCTTTTTTTCCCTGAAGACAAGTTATTGCTTAAAAGACCAAAATTTTAAAGCAAAGAAAAAAAACAAGCGATTGTTCTGATCTAAATAAGCTAAGCATAAATATATACTATAGCTAAAGGGAAAAAGTGATTATATGATAGATATTTAATCATAGTAGTAGTAGTAATAATAATAATAAGTAATAATAACTATTTTTAGTTTTTAGTTTTTAAAGTGAATGATAGAAATATTGTTTTCAAATAATTAGAATTTGTTTTATTATTGATTTGATTTTTTCAAACCTTTTATTTTGTTTTTGTTTATTTTAATTATTCGAAGAAGACTTTCTATTATTTAATTATTATTTTTGAAAAAAAAGTTATTATTATAAGATTAAAGATTATATAAATTAATATCTATCGTATACAATGTGGATCTTACGTGAACATCGAGTTATATTTCGAAATTTTAAAATTTTTCAATTATTACTGACCATAATAATTTTAAGTTTAGGTAAACTTACAATATGTAATTTACTTGTATTTTTTATTTTTTACATCATCAATATATATATATGCTAATTTATTATATTTATTATATAGAGATAATACAACTTACAGCGCATTCATATTTAACAAAGTTTTCTGATAACAACGTTGTAAATCAAGAATGGTTACAAAGTGATGGGTAAGCAAATAAATGTATTTTGAATTTATTGTTATAAAGAAGTCATGCTAAACAATTCGTAAACCTTAGGTGGAATGCACAAATAAAAATATGGGTTTTCTTTGTATTTGTAATAACCACAATAGGACTTGGTGTGTATAAATAATATTATCGAAAGTGTTGTCAATTATTTATTAATCAATATTAATTTGTTTTGTTTTGTTGAAATTTATAGGATTTTATATTTACAATTTCAAAAGAGTCTGGACAAAAGGACCTTTTCTCTGGATGGATATGTTAGTAGCAGTAAATTCTAATGTTTTTTAATTGTTATTTTCGTGAAATTTTTTTGAAAAAAAAATTCTTAATTTTTATTTGATTTTATTTTGCAGAATATTAACGACATTTTGGCTAACAGCTGGTAAGCTTTTTTATAAAAAAACTTCATCATAATCACAATTTCAATTAATTCATTTTTCTAACTTTATTATCGTTGTTTTCTCCCAGCATTGGCAAATCTTAATCCAGTATTTAAAAATAGTAACATTTTGCAATGTGGAGCTTACGATTCATACAATTTCCATTTGATGTGCCAATCTTGGATATCAAGTATAGTATTTACGTGGATAAATATGATATTGTTCATAATATCGTTAATTGTTTCGTGTCGAGTCAAACAAGAGAAAAGGAAAGGATTGCACTCGTTCAACAAGCCTGCAATCTCTTCAAAACAGAAAAAATTGACATCTAACAGACAATCAGTATTGTTGAAACAAACTTTAGATAATCCGAATAAACCTCAACCTGTGATGTTAGAAACTGGTTTCAAACCTCTAATGCTGCCTATCATGGTTGATAATGAAAGCCAGTCTAATGAAATCGGCAGTGGTGGACATAGTGATAGATCATCAAAAAGAAACAGTATGTTTGATAATGGTGGTTCGAAAAGATATAGTTTACTAAATATTGCCAAGAAAAGATTGAGTGGATAGTGATTAATATATTATTAGACAGGCAATTAATTAGGAACAGTTTTTTTAATAGACTTGATAATTTGTTTTTTTTTGCATATTGAAATATATATGTGTGTATATTGATATTATAAAAATGTTTTCCTTTTGGACTTTTTCAATACATATGTTTCTCTTTTGATGAAAAATTTAATTATTTTCAAAGAAACAAAATTAAGTTTTCATCTATTATTTATTTCTTTTGATAATTACAAAAATTCGGATGTTTCTTTTGTTTTTTACTTATTTTTTTGCATTCAATTCACAGCATATCATATAATTATAATTATAATATATATAAATATTATTTTTACACGTAAATAAATTATTAATATAATGATTTACTTTCTCGAAAAGAATTAATACACATAATTAAAAAAGTTATAAACTAAAATACAATAGCGTCTGTTTTTGAGACATCAATATTTATGATTGGCGAATATTCAAATAGAAATACGGAAGCCAACTCATTTAAACGTTATTAGTATTTACTGCGATATCAAATTGACATGTATTTATTGCATCTTTCCGAGTAATATAGATGAGGATACGACAGTCATACCTGGAGAGTTCCGAGTTAAAATATTGCTCGATTCGAAAATCGATGTTGAAAATTGTAATGATAATAATTTATACAAGAAGTTATAGAACCGTCAAATTTTATGTAATTTTCAAATGGACAGGGAGATTGAAAAAGGGCACTCGACTTCAATCATCGATTGTCCAGGTCGATTTATTTTCTATCCGTTTCTGTTTTAAATTTGCCTTGAAATAGAGGAATAGTAAAGTCCATTTAACTATAGATGTTGATTTACAAAATGATTTTAATTCTGCAGATAAGTGGATTTATTAAGCGGATGTATTAGTATATTTCTACAGAATAATACTTTTATGCTATATAAAAAATTTTTTTTGTATATGGAAGATCGCCGAAGGTTGCATTTCTAAAATCAATCTAAAATTGTATAAAGTAATCATTTTCCGAAAACTGCGTGCATTTGCCTTGAAATAGAGGAATAGTAAAGTCCATTTAACTATAGATGTTGATTTACAAAATGATTTTAATTCTGCAGATAAGTGGATTTATTAAGCGGATGTATTAGTATATTTCTACAGAATAATACTTTTATGCTATATAAAAAATTTTTTTTGTATATGGAAGATCGCCGAAGGTTGCATTTCTAAAATCAATCTAAAATTGTATAAAGTAATCATTTTCCGAAAACTGCGTGCATTATATGACGCAAAGGTGGTAGCAACCATCATCAAAAGTTGCAGCCGGTATCCTTAATGAAAACTAATTATAAAATTTAGTAAAGAACAAAGGAAATTATTGACAACTAATGCAACTAGTAACACAAAAGTTTATTTGTAATTGGAAAATCCATCAACCCAAGATGTAATAAATATGTCTTTGTTGCTTACAATTTACAAATCTACTCCAAAGGCATGGATGCACAATGATACTTTTGAAGATTGATTAAGAATTTAGATAGTCAATTTGGCAGAAAAAAAAATATATTTACCTTAAATGATAATGCACTCACCATACAGATTCAAGTTTAGATGAACAACTAGAAAGTTAGTGAAATAATGATTTTCGTTTAACTAATATCAAAATTACTTTTTTGCCATCAATTACAACTGCTCATTTACAACCTATGCCCTATAAAAAATAACATACGGTAAAACAGTACATGAACCGTATTGTTTTACGGAATAGGTACGGAAAAAATGTACGGAATCTTCCTGTTAAATGCGCCGAAATGTACGGAATTTGTGCGGGATAGATACGGAGTAGGTGCGGAATGCGTACGAAACACGCACGGAATACACACGGTTTTTACTATTACGGAAAACATACGGAACCCGTTTTTCTCGTACGTTTCCCGTATGAATTACGTGATGTGCGAATGTGAAATTCGTGCGGAAAACGTACGGAAAAAACGAATTCCGTATGTTTTCCGTAAAAACCGTGTGTATTCCGTGCGTGTTTCGTACGTATTCCGTACCTACTCAGTATCTATCCCACACAAATTCCGTACATTTCGGCGCATTTAACAGGAAAATTCCCGTACATTTTTCCGTACCTATTCCGTAAAACAATACGGTTCATGTACTGTTTTACTGTACAAATTCCGTACCAAATTTTTTATAGGGATGGATGCTGGCATCATTAATAATAGAATCTTTGATCAAATAGATTTTAGGTTAATTACAAACAATCATATAGTGATCTTACCAGAAAATTTGAACTGGCCAAATTTGAAAAGTTGGTTTTTTTTTGTTATAGTTTAAATCATTAATTTATATGTAAAAAAAGCAATTAATTTTATTGGTAAAGCATGAGATGCTGTTAAAACAATACAATTGTTAATTGTTGAAAAAAAAAAACAGGAATTTTATCAAATTACCAATAAAGAAGCACGGTTGAACAAATTAACACTGATGAAAGAATTGAATCACACTCTCAAATCTTGATGATGATTTAGACATTTTGGAATATATTAATGATGATGATGAAATAATTTCAAACGTTTTAGATGAAACAAACAAGTAAATAATGAACCAAAGTTATTGTGGCTAATGATGATGCTTTGGAAGCAGTCGATCGTTAATTAAATATTTTGAGTGCCAAAATGATTCAGAGTTTGATGAAAATGATTATAAAAATTTAAAGAAATATAAAAATATAGAAAATGATTTTTTTTCAACAAGACAAAACCTTTTTACAATATTCGATATTTTATTCACCGAATTTTTGAAATCATAATAAGAGGAGTTTTATACAGTCACGTTAGTTATAATCACCAAAAACCTCTGGTCCCGAGGGTATATTGTAAAAACATCGAAATTTAAACTGTTAAAGGCTGTAGAAAAAAGCGTCAAAAATTACGTATTTTGGGGGTGGGTGGATGGTGCATCAAAAAATGACATCTTTAAAATTAAATTTTTGGAGCCGCCCCAATTTTAACAGTTTAAAATTCATATTCAATGCTGTTGAAAATAACTAACTAATCAAATCAACGAATTTTCAACACTACATAGTAATAGGGACTTAATTTCAAAATAAATAAATGTTTCACTTTACAAATATTCAGATCATTATTTAATGTCTTTTTTTATTTTGGATTAATATAAGGTTTTCCAAATTTCCAAAAATCGTTATTATTATTGTCCATTATAAGGTTTGTCTATGTTCCGAACTTCCAAATTAAATGACCTCTCGTGTTACAAATCTCACGTGAGACAAATGCTTATTAATATTTTATATATAGGTTTGCTAAAAGATATTTTAAATATAGAAAAAAAGGGACTAACAATTTTTGACATATTATTACCAAAATCGATTTTAAAACCTGTCATTGACATGTTCGTTTTTGCCTCCCAGACAATAATGATGATAATAAATAGAAATGTTTTAGCAAGAAAAACCAGTATTCTACAAGAATTTTTTAATTTCTCTAAAAACATCCCAGCCATTTTGTTTCTATTTTTATGATTTTTTTTAAAAATAGACAAAAACATTGATTTGACATTTTTGTCAAAATTCTATTAAAAAATTAAAGAACTAACTAATATTGAAATTGAAATCCATACATAATAAAATAATAAATTCAATTTCCTTGGTTGATTTTACAAATGTGAAATGCAGATTTTCATTTTTCATTTACATATAATGTGAAATGATATTTATCGTGTAACTTTGTGTTTAATTAATTTGCATTTAAAATAAATAAGGAAAAATAATAGATTAAATTTTTAGGAAACAAAGCCTTTTTTATCAATTGTTTATATTAAAAAAAATTTTTAATTTTTTTTAGTAAAAACAAGTGTAATCATGCGTAAAAGCTATTTTTATTATTTTTATTTTTATTTTTATTAATTATTATTTATATTATTATTATTGTGTTTTTGATATAATATAAAATGTTTTACGATTCATATAAAAAGACGTTAGTTTCGGAATATTTCGGTTTTTTTTCTTTATCGCTTTTTTTCCCTGAAGACAAGTTATTGCTTAAAAGACCAAAATTTTAAAGCAAAGAAAAAAAACAAGCGATTGTTCTGATCTAAATAAGCTAAGCATAAATATATACTATAGCTAAAGGGAAAAAGTGATTATATGATAGATATTTAATCATAGTAGTAGTAGTAATAATAATAATAAGTAATAATAACTATTTTTAGTTTTTAGTTTTTAAAGTGAATGATAGAAATATTGTTTTCAAATAATTAGAATTTGTTTTATTATTGATTTGATTTTTTCAAACCTTTTATTTTGTTTTTGTTTATTTTAATTATTCGAAGAAGACTTTCTATTATTTAATTATTATTTTTGAAAAAAAAGTTATTATTATAAGATTAAAGATTATATAAATTAATATCTATCGTATACAATGTGGATCTTACGTGAACATCGAGTTATATTTCGAAATTTTAAAATTTTTCAATTATTACTGACCATAATAATTTTAAGTTTAGGTAAACTTACAATATGTAATTTACTTGTATTTTTTATTTTTTACATCATCAATATATATATATGCTAATTTATTATATTTATTATATAGAGATAATACAACTTACAGCGCATTCATATTTAACAAAGTTTTCTGATAACAACGTTGTAAATCAAGAATGGTTACAAAGTGATGGGTAAGCAAATAAATGTATTTTGAATTTATTGTTATAAAGAAGTCATGCTAAACAATTCGTAAACCTTAGGTGGAATGCACAAATAAAAATATGGGTTTTCTTTGTATTTGTAATAACCACAATAGGACTTGGTGTGTATAAATAATATTATCGAAAGTGTTGTCAATTATTTATTAATCAATATTAATTTGTTTTGTTTTGTTGAAATTTATAGGATTTTATATTTACAATTTCAAAAGAGTCTGGACAAAAGGACCTTTTCTCTGGATGGATATGTTAGTAGCAGTAAATTCTAATGTTTTTTAATTGTTATTTTCGTGAAATTTTTTTGAAAAAAAAATTCTTAATTTTTATTTGATTTTATTTTGCAGAATATTAACGACATTTTGGCTAACAGCTGGTAAGCTTTTTTATAAAAAAACTTCATCATAATCACAATTTCAATTAATTCATTTTTCTAACTTTATTATCGTTGTTTTCTCCCAGCATTGGCAAATCTTAATCCAGTATTTAAAAATAGTAACATTTTGCAATGTGGAGCTTACGATTCATACAATTTCCATTTGATGTGCCAATCTTGGATATCAAGTATAGTATTTACGTGGATAAATATGATATTGTTCATAATATCGTTAATTGTTTCGTGTCGAGTCAAACAAGAGAAAAGGAAAGGATTGCACTCGTTCAACAAGCCTGCAATCTCTTCAAAACAGAAAAAATTGACATCTAACAGACAATCAGTATTGTTGAAACAAACTTTAGATAATCCGAATAAACCTCAACCTGTGATGTTAGAAACTGGTTTCAAACCTCTAATGCTGCCTATCATGGTTGATAATGAAAGCCAGTCTAATGAAATCGGCAGTGGTGGACATAGTGATAGATCATCAAAAAGAAACAGTATGTTTGATAATGGTGGTTCGAAAAGATATAGTTTACTAAATATTGCCAAGAAAAGATTGAGTGGATAGTGATTAATATATTATTAGACAGGCAATTAATTAGGAACAGTTTTTTTAATAGACTTGATAATTTGTTTTTTTTTGCATATTGAAATATATATGTGTGTATATTGATATTATAAAAATGTTTTCCTTTTGGACTTTTTCAATACATATGTTTCTCTTTTGATGAAAAATTTAATTATTTTCAAAGAAACAAAATTAAGTTTTCATCTATTATTTATTTCTTTTGATAATTACAAAAATTCGGATGTTTCTTTTGTTTTTTACTTATTTTTTTGCATTCAATTCACAGCATATCATATAATTATAATTATAATATATATAAATATTATTTTTACACGTAAATAAATTATTAATATAATGATTTACTTTCTCGAAAAGAATTAATACACATAATTAAAAAAGTTATAAACTAAAATACAATAGCGTCTGTTTTTGAGACATCAATATTTATGATTGGCGAATATTCAAATAGAAATACGGAAGCCAACTCATTTAAACGTTATTAGTATTTACTGCGATATCAAATTGACATGTATTTATTGCATCTTTCCGAGTAATATAGATGAGGATACGACAGTCATACCTGGAGAGTTCCGAGTTAAAATATTGCTCGATTCGAAAATCGATGTTGAAAATTGTAATGATAATAATTTATACAAGAAGTTATAGAACCGTCAAATTTTATGTAATTTTCAAATGGACAGGGAGATTGAAAAAGGGCACTCGACTTCAATCATCGATTGTCCAGGTCGATTTATTTTCTATCCGTTTCTGTTTTAAATTTGCCTTGAAATAGAGGAATAGTAAAGTCCATTTAACTATAGATGTTGATTTACAAAATGATTTTAATTCTGCAGATAAGTGGATTTATTAAGCGGATGTATTAGTATATTTCTACAGAATAATACTTTTATGCTATATAAAAAATTTTTTTTGTATATGGAAGATCGCCGAAGGTTGCATTTCTAAAATCAATCTAAAATTGTATAAAGTAATCATTTTCCGAAAACTGCGTGCATGGGAGCCTCGAATATGTGGATAATTAGTATTATGATCTTTATTGTATAGAAATATAGTTTATTTTAAAATTAGTGTGTTCATTCATTTCATTATCATTAATTGTGTATGTATATATATATATATATATATATATTTATATATTTATATATTTACCCATCTAGAATTTTATTGAAATATAACATATGGTTGCTTGAATAAATAACATGCTGTTTTTGGATTAATCAAACCGAATAATTTTTTTTGTTAATTAAGTTGCAAATATCTTTGATTTTTGAATTCTTCCACTTTTATAAGAAAGCTTTTTCCTTCTTTGGAATTATTAATCTGATATAGTTGGTTAGTCGATCAAAATTATTTTGACTTTACTACGTCAAAAAACATTGCGAAATTTATTAGTTAATCATAACAACTAAACCCTCAATTATTGTGGTTTTGAATAAATTTTTTAATTGTTCCTCAATAACACGAAAAATAGTGTTACTCAAAAGCAAATATCATGTAATATATTCATTGGCATTGTATCTTTAATATTAGTAATTGATCTAATCGAGCATCTTTGCATGAAAGTTCCGTTAAGAGAAATATATATTCTATAATACCTGTGGATTTTATATAAAAAATTTTGTATTTTACGTTTAACCTTCGGTTTTTCTAATATTATAATAACTTGCCCTGGAAGTAATAAATACAGTAAAATTAATATATTTTTTAATTTTGGATAAATTTATTTAAATTTTTCAATTACATCCAAATAAGGTCACACCACCTTTTCCCCACTTTTGTTTGTCCTTAAGGTAAATTAATTTTAAATAATATGTTCGAAATTAGTAAATCAGTCTAATCTCTAATGATATTTTTTCCCGTTCTGATTGAAGAGTTGTTTGGTCAATGGTAATTTGATATATTTTATAGGTTTCTACAATTCCTTCTTGGCACAATATCAACCAATATTGGGGTTAATCAAACATTTATAATAATTATATTTTGAAGATTTTTTTTTTATATGAATTCAAGCCTGTTTGATAAATTTTTTGTCCTCGTGTAACGGAAAATCTGTAAAAAAATAATTCTAGAAGTCACGTTTTAGTATATATAATAAAAAGGTTAGTCATACCATCGTCATCATTATATCATAATCGAAAATATTACGTAGAAGAAAAATATTATTATGTAAGTAAATCTTTATTATTATTATTATTATTATTATTATTATTATTATTATTATTACGATATTATGATGATGATGGTTACTTTACGAGAAATAAAAATTTCATATATAAATAGATCAAAAAGAATTCACCAAGATTCACAAAATTTCGAAAACAAAAAATATCAATCCAAGCAATTAAATTATTAAAAAAACAAATTATAAATTTTTAATTAATAAAATAAATATTCCAAACCTTTTTTTTTTTAAAATTTAAAAAACAATGTCTGGGTTACCACCTCAAAATGATCCTGCACGCGATGCCGCTGAAAAAAAGGCACTTGAGGCTCGTGATAGAACTGGACAGGTCGTCGGAGCCTTGAAGTAATTAAACAAATAATTAAATTAAATTATTGATTAATCCAATTCTCTCCCCTTCATCTAATAATCCATTTTATTATTATTATTATTCTATTTGGATTTAGGGATGGAAAACTTCCATCAACAGCACAAATCACCAAAACCATTGATAAGATTCAAAATTCTGACGAACTCCATAATGCTGGTCATGGCGTGACCCCATTGGGTAAACGCATATTAGCTGATACTGAAAAATTATTAGAAAGTACAAAAAGAGTTCTCGAAGAAAAAAATGCTGGCAACCAATTACAAAATATCGTTTATCATGGTGTTCAAGGCGCAAAAGATATTAATGGTATGTAATAAAAAAAATAATACTCGTAAATTATTTTCCCGTTCAAAATTTGTTATTTATTTTTATTTGTTTACACAATAAATCAAAAAAAAAAAAACAAAAAACAGATAATACGTCTATTCCAGGTGATTTTAAACAAAAAGTTCGAACAGAAACTTCAGCTGCACAAAGAGATGCATCACAAACAGCCCAAAGTGCTTACCAAAAAATCCTTAGAATCCCTAGTCTTGTTATGTCAAGTCCAGAATTTCGTGCATTACTCAATGATCTTAACTCGATTGCTCAAGAAGTAGTTAGCATAAATCTTCCAAACCAAAGTGATAATCAAAATGATAATCAAAATGATTATGATGATAATAATAACATCGTCATGCAGGGATCCCATGCTCAAGATCCTGACCAAACAAAGATGGAAATTCAACAAAATGCAAGGGAAACTGCAGACAGAACTTCACAAACATTACGGGAAAATGCCTATCCATTAGCCAAGAATGCTGCAAACATTGGTGGCGAACATATTAAAGATTTTAGTGAAGGCAAAAAATCGTTAAAAGAAGCTACCACTGGTGGTGTAAAATCATTACAATCTTCTGTTCAACAAAATGTCTCCGTTCGTAAACTTAGCGATGAAGAACGTGATCGATTGGTGAATCGCTTTAAAAATGTCATGATTGAAGCACACAAAAATCAACAGTATCAAGACGCAATTAGTGAATTAATGGATTTGATCTCCCAACTTTCACAACAAACTCAAGAACTTACTCAACATTTATCTGATAATTTGGCTGTCCCTCGAGAAGAAATAAATAAAAATGATTCCATACAAATTGCCACTAAAAATGCCAAAGATATTGTTGAGAAATTTGCTAATCAATCGCTCGATCCTTTGATTGATTCAATCAGAGAATTTGGTAGACAAATGAAAAATGATCAAGAGTTACGTGATTATTTCAAAGAAGTTCGACAATTTATTGGCAGTTCACTTCACGACACTGAATTCGTACAGAATACAGATTACACACAGTTTGGATCAGAATTGATTACCACTGGTAGACAAATTTTGTTAGAGAAATATCGTGAACAAAGTGAAAATGTTCGAAGACAAGCTAATTCCTTCAATGAAGCAATCCAAAACGATCCAACTACTGCTCAGTGGAGAAGAGACTTCGATAATTTGATTACTGATCTTTTCTTGGATGAAAGTGGAAGTCCAACAATTAAATATGAGCTCATTAAAGATGCTGCAAAAATCATCCCTGTTATTACCACTCAGTTGCAATATTTACCACTTCCAAGAATTGAAAATTCAGATGATGAATATGATTTCGCTTTTGATAATATGGTTCTTCACTTACCAGAAATTTTACCAAGTCATGCTCACCTCAGCTTAACATCAGATATTAATCTAGATCGTGAATCCACCAGTCTAATAAAAAATTATGCCTTCTTTGAAGTGTATGTAATTACTATTCGTCGTTAATCGTTAATTTTTTTTAATCAATCGATTTCAACTAATTTATTTATTTTATTCCTGTTTAAATAAATTAGTTCTAAAATCCGTGCTGATGCACGTAACATTGCATTTTATTACAAGAAGAAGAAAGGAGTGATCAATATGAATGATTTAGGATTAGTCGACTTTTCCATTCCAAATAATGGTTTAAGGTTTTATCTAAAATTATTGTTAGAAGCGCCAACAAAAGACCATCCAAATCTTCGATTCAATGTATTAGAAGCAGAAACTACCATTGAAAGCCTCAAACTTCGTATACACCAATCAAAACATGAGTAAGTGATGTGTATTTTTTTAATCTGGGAAAAAGAGAATTATTTTTTCTGATGAATATGCATATTTTTTATTTTTGTAGTGTCTTGTATAAAATTTTAACTCCATTGGCTCAGAACAAGATTAAAAAGCAACTTGAAGCCACAATTACCGAAAAATTGAAAGAAGCTGTTCAACTTTTACAAGATAGTATTCAACGACTTCAAGTTCAAGTTTCAAAACTTCGACAAAAATCCAATATTAATTCCAATATTAGTAATCTAACCAGTAATATCAATACCAATATTAAAGGTCTAGCAAATAAGGACATCATTGGCAACGCCGCTAATATTCTTACTGGCGGAAATTCCAACAACAACAATAATAATACGGGACATGATCAAAATAAAGAAACTTGGCGAACGAAACCAATTGATCCAGCAGATAATTATTATAATATTCCCATTAATAATAATAATAAAACAGACGTACCACCACGTAAAGTATCACCACATGATACAACACCTCAATATCAACCTTTGGAAGAATAATTAAAGCGACAATAGTTTTTGCTAAATAAATATTTTTTTATTATATTATAATTAATTTATTATATTATATAATTAATTTTTATTATATATATATTATATAATCTTCGCTATTATAATATGTTTAAAAATTATATATTTTATCAATTCAATCATGTAATACCTAAAAAAAATTTAAAATATATAAATAATTAAAAAATTTTTTTTTTTTTAAATCAATGTTCTTGATTTATAATTGTATATAATATTATATATAGTATATTAATATGTCTATCTATACAGTAGTCCCAAGGGGAGATAAATGGATGTTCTATTGTGAATTTGACCTGTTTGTGGCTAGCAAGTTCAAGTTGGGTCTTGTTTGTGTGACTCGTATTGCTTGACCCCTTGATAGGCTATCAGCAGTTAGTGTCCTCTTTGGCATCTACATACTCCAATCTCAAAAGAGTGTATAGATTGTTGAGCAAAAAACCATATTTATCATATTACGTACAAATGTGTTGCTTCAAGCCCCTCCTCCTAATGCTACAATGTTTGGCTGTGATTCTCCTCCTAATGCTATAATGTTTAGCTGTGAGTTTGTATGGATGATGAATCTCCGTCTAGGCCAGAAGTTACTAAACGTTTTCACGGAAACGCACAACACATATTAGTACATTCCTTAATAACTTGTATATTATTTCTAAATTCGTCTCAGAATTTCCCGTGTAAAAGTTCCCATATGTAATACCCACCTATCCACAAGGAGGAAGTATCTATGTAAAAATTGTCTAATGATGAGTGACCATTTTGTTTCTTCAAACAAATATATATTCCATTCCATTGTTTCAGCGTGGATATCCACCAGCCTAATTCACCTTTTTATTTCAAATGTGATAATAATTCTGTTGTTACTACCGACTTCCCAACGGTTTCTTGTTCAATGCTTGGAGAAATAGTCTTCTTTGTGGAAAAAGTTGACATGCCCAAAAACTCCAACCAAGGATTGATCCAAGTTGACTTAAGAATTCTTTAAAACACACGTATCATTTCTAATTTCTTGTCTGACGGAATAGATGTATACATATTTTTAGTATTGATAGTATTCCAAGATACACCAACTCCACTACGGGACCAATCGCTTTTGATTATTTGAATGGAACACCCAATAATATCAACATGGTTGTAATAATAAAATAAGTTAGTTTATTATTCTGATTACTATTTTTGAAAACGGTAATTTACTTAGCAGATTTGTGGTTTTTTGATATTTACTTATTTCGCCTAATGTTGCAGCATCAGAGTTGTGCCTTCATGGTCTGATATGATAAACTCTTCGGCTTTTTTACCATAAATAAAGAATTACTTCTCTCAAAAATCTCTTATCAACAATTACCATTATCACTCATTACCATTATCATTCATTCTATTACCATCATTACTCATTTTATTATCAAACCCTGTAAATGTTGATTGCTTGGTCCCAAAATATAAAACGAATAAATTAATAAATAGAATGTCTTTAAAATATTTACGACATCATTGACACCATTGTTATCCTATAATAGGGGAATGTGATTAATATAAAAGTTAGATTTTTAGAAACGTATAACAAGCAATTGATAAGCAGAAGTTTTTGTTTAAACTTACTATTTCTTCAACGAAATGTTTTATATATTCTATTCCATTTTTCTTAATTTCACTGTTATTGTCAATTGCTCTATTAATAGTGTCCATTTCTAAATTAAATCATTTTTAATAGATTCTTTCATGACGTTAAACATATTGTAAAATTTTTTTGTTCATTTTCTTTCTGGAAACGTATGCATTTTCTCCTTTTGTTTTCTGTGTTCCAAAAACATGATTTTTAATTTGTTCTTATGAGACATGCCTAAATACTTGCCTACGCTCTTCTCTTGCTCTACGAAGTTCTGCAAATTTTAGTCTTCTAATTCTTCTTTTCTCCATTTTATTTTTATTTTTATTTTTAACACTAATATAAGATTGAACTATGCAACTTCTTTCCTTATTTGCATTTCTCTCGTCAAGATCAATTTTTAGAAATAAATTAAAAAAGTATGTTAAAAATCATGAAATCTAGGTGTTTGATTTAAAAAAGTGTAATTGTCTTTGATATGGTAACTATCATGTTCCCTTGGCCATATACACTCCCTGGACAAAAGTATCCGGACACCTGTTTTTACTAATTACACAAAAACACGCATAATTACTACATATAAAATTTTATCAAAATGTAGCTTAGGTTTTGATGAATATGCATGTAAATTTTGATACTCAAAACATCTAAAAAAATTTTAATTAAAATAATCCGAAATTCGACGAAAATTGCAATATCAATTTTTGTTTCTCAAATTTACTCAAAATCCTACATAATAATAAAAATAAAATTTATATCGATTTATAGCTTAGATTAAC
>CAUDNR010000968.1:14234-41663 GCA_958430865.1 Entrophospora sp. SA101
AATTTGTATCACCATTAAAGGTCACATGATATAAAATTTTATTGCATTTTTGAGCATAACTTACAATTTCTGAGTTTTGATATTTTTCCCAAAATTGGCCACGAGGCGCAGCAAGTTGCGGGACTAGGTGACTTGCACCATACCTTTAATTCATTAGTAATCATGTTTCAGCAGATAAATTCACTTTTACCAAATAATAATAATAATAAGTTGATATTTTATTTATTGCTTTTAAAATTTTTTTTAATAATATGTTAATGAATCATGAAATTATTACAGGTGATAGAATTCTATATATTGATTGTATGGCAAAATATATCTTGCACAAAAAAGTTTATTTCTAAAAATCCATCTGATAGCTTTCATTTTTATATTAATCAACCTATTACAGATATAGATGCAATTAGTTGTGTATCTAGTATTGTATTTTTGCAGTTTGTTTACAAGCCAATATGAGGTAGCCATTTATCATCAAAACTATGTTACAATTTTATTAGAAATTTATAAGTCAGAGGTATTTTACTGGATTTATGATAAATTGCACGAATTGTTGGGTAGAATTTACAACTTTTTGCATGCTCTTTTGCATACCAGTTCAAAATATCATTGTTCAAGGTCTTATGAAATATAATATTTTAATATTATCAAATTTTAAAAAAATGAAATTTGTTAAATAAAAATTTATGGACAAATGGATTTACAGAAAATGTGAACTGCATTACAGTACTTTCCTTCAGGTACTGTACATTATTATTATATTATTATTTAGTAATAGACAAAAAATCCACAAGCAAAAACTTTCTTGGAGAATAACCTTTAAATAAGAATAAAATTATTTTCTTTATATCTTTATTTTTAAATAAAATGATTTCCATTTAAATAAATCTTTTATATCTAACCATGCCACTTGTTTCGGCGGAATGTAACTCTTAATTCGGTCAAAAATATTAAAACATGGTGTTCAAAATGTGCATATTCAAATGTGATGCAAAACAGTTGTTAAAGAAGGACCCGTCAGTAACAAGAAGACTCTAGAACGTTCAAAAGGCTTAAATCTCGACGTCTATTACCCTGAGCAATAGAAGCTCAAGGTATATAGCACAGAGAATTTGTGTTGTTTTCCACAAGAATGTAGAAGGACCAAGCACTCGTTCTTTTGCAATTTTCTAACAAATTTTTTTATTTTTAATAAAGAAACAGACTCTAATGCCTTAGGACCTTTAAATGCACGTTTTATGTAAAATGAAATTTCGGATAAAAATAACTTTGTCGCCAACAGCTTTAATTATCTCTGTAAGAAGTGATCCTTGAAAAACAAAACCAGATCTAAAGATAATGTTTTTGTAGCACAGCAACTACTTTTTTCGTGAGTATTAAATCCACATTTTCACAATCTTCTTTCCACTAAAACAACTTGTTAAACATTTCTTGGCTTTGATCAAATCTTTTAAATGAATTTGACATTTGGTTAAACGGGGCACTTTAAAAATTTTATTCGAGGTTTTATCTTAACGAGTAAGGTCTAATTGAAACTCCTTTTTCGAATATGGAAAATTGTGATCACGTGACCACACAAGAGACAAAATGGATTGGTGACGCACCATTTGATGAAGGTAAGCGGATAAAAGCTTGTGATTGTTGCTACTACATGTCAACACTTTCGAAACTGTCAATTAAAAGGACTGTGTCGCATAAATAGAAGATTAAAATGTATAAGGATTTTTGAAAAGAGGAAAGCTTTTACTTTCGAGTTGTTGCAAAAAACTACCCTTAGGTTGTCATCATAATAGGAAATATATATAATTAATAACAAGATTTTAAGTTAAACGTCGCAGTGAGCGAGCGGCGGCACGTGCACGAATTTATTTGTAAGTATTTTAACATTAATATTAATATAATAAACAAAGCAATAATAATAAAACAAAAACAAGTCAAAACGACGTATTGTTTTTCTTCTCAGGAGTAGTAAACATCAATTAACTAAATATTAATATTAATATTAATATTAAATAGCTTGCTTGTTAAACCTTTTTTTTTTTTTTAATATATATTGCAAAAAAAAAATTTACAAATACAGTGGCAAGTAGAAAAGATTGATTTGTTCCATAACATGATAAATTAATTTTTTTTTTTTTACCGCCTTATCAAATTTGCAACCCTTCAGTATTATTCTTTTCCGATCATTTATATTCTTCTAATGCTGCTTTAGAGACCTTTAATTGAGCAGAGTCAAAACTGAGAATATGCAAGTTTTTTAACAAAGGAGCTTGGCTCATTGCAATGTATATTTGTCCTTCAGCAAATATGTTCTCATCAACACTCAACAACGTGGTTGGGCTTGATTTATATATGGCACAAATGGCCAGCAATTTGATTCAATTATTTGGCTTCCACTAATTACACTGTCAGTGGAAGAGACGGTTTTAATGAAGCACGTAGATAAAAAAATGGATGGTATGCTTTTTTTTTAATTAGTTATTTTTTTTTTTTTTTTAACAAAAGAATATTATGAATTTGATCAATTAACATTCCTTCATTTTATTAACGTAAATGATGACGTTGACATTGATGTTAACGTTAACTTTAACTACTCTATATACACAATGCAATCATTTTCGTAACACTTGAAATTTCCTTTTTTTTCGAAAAATTCCTTTTTTAAACAAATTCTAATGAAAAATGACCGAAAATCTCGAGTCTATAGAGGTTCCGTATTCTGTACATCTGCGCCTCTGTAGTAAAAATGCTCTGTGTGAAACAAAAATATGGAAACGAAGATCGTACGGACTGGCCCCCACCAATCAACTTTTCTATTTCAGAATTCACAAATTCCGTTTCGTACAAAATTAAAAAATTAAAAATCGAACATCTCACAGACTGGCCTCCACCAATCAACTTTTCAAAATTCACAAATTCCGTTCCGTACAAAATTAAAAAATAAAAATAAAAAGTGTACGGAGCAAAAAAAATAGTGAAAGTTGTACGGAATCTCTACTGACTGGTTAAATACATCGCACTAAATTAAATTCATCGTATTCTTTCGTCAAATAATTAAATAAATAAAGCTTAGACTATAATAATAGTAATAAGAATTTAATACGGTCTTGTTATCTCAATTGGTATGTAAATTTGATCGCAACATTAAAATATTGCACAAAAAATACCAGTTTTTGAAACTGGGCTGGGTTTCCCTAGATCTTTCTGGAATATAGGTGGTTTCCTTCCAGCTAATAAATTTTTATATTAATATATAACCTTTGTCTTTATCACAAAGTCATCCTTTGTTTATTTATTTAACTAAAATTTTTGTTACACGATTTTAATTAATCTCGGCTTTATAAAAAATTCAAAATTTAATCAAGTGTATAGCGAATTAATGAATTGACCAATTAATGAAAAGATTGGCTTGGCAATCTGATGGAAACGTTTTATGCAAAGAAGTGTGTAAATTGTTCTTACCTCCTTGTGTTTGATCAGTGTTTCACTGAATGAATGTCTATGTATAGTAATGATCGACAAAATAAAGTTTTTTATTTCGATAAAATATTCCTTTGGAGTGGTTGCACGAGAATGATATTTACCTTTTTTTTTGCTTGTATCGTTGTTTAAGTTTTTAAATAGCAGGTTTGATCCGCTACTATTAGTAATCTAATATTATTTCTACCATTATGTGTTTATTTATTATACGGCCGTTATAACTTTTCTAGAATTTCTTTTTAAACTTGTGGTCACGAAAATTACCTTCTATTACAAGTTGCTTTTCAAAATAAAAGACAATCGGAGAAAAAAATTTCTATTTGATATTATATTATTTAGCGAATGTCCCTTCTATTTTACACACGAATGGTGATAAGTTCGGATATTATCAAACAACAGATATTTATAGAATCTTCCAATTCTATTCCAAATTTATATCACAAAACTAAAGAAAAGCACGTGACCTTTATGATTATATTCCAATATAAATGTATCGTTTACGCGTCTTTTAAATTAACTTGTATAATAAATATTCAACTTAAATTGGATTGGCTCATTATTAAAAATAACAAACAATTCATTTTTCATTTTAGAAACAAATTTATTAAAAATTTTTACCAAAACAAGAAATTAAACTCCAAATAAATAAAAATAAAAAAAAGTCCACGTAATATCTTTAAACCAATGAAAGTGAAGATACATTAACCATTTGTTTATTTATTGCCAATTTAGAGGCGAACGAATAAAAGCCTAGAATTTAAAGTTGACAATTAAATTTATTGTAAACAATTATCAAGCTGTTTGAAAACAATAGAATAAAATGGGAAAACAAAAAGTGGCTATCTTTACAGAGTATATGCTGATAATAGTAAAGCCATAAGATAATAATAGTAATAATAGTACTAGTGTAATCTAAAATATTTTAGATGATACAGAAAAGAAGAAGAAGGAAGAATTGAACTGTTACCTAAATAAAAGTTTTTCCGTGATCCAACATCAATGTTTTTTTTGAATTCCAATGAGATAAGCGATTGTGTTGACATTTCTGATTTCCCGCGCTTTATTATGACTTTCATTGGACAATTCAAACAGGCTATGCACGATACAGTTATCAATTTGAGCGAATTTTACTTTAAACTTACTACATACACGGAGATTCAGAACCGATTACTGCGCTTTTTTCGAATATAAAATAAACCGTATTTTTTTAAAAAGTCTTGAGTCATCATCGTCTAGATATAGATAAATATATTACACATATAATATCTGTCTGCATATATATATATATTCGTACGCTTTAATTTTTATTTATTGATTTATTGATTAAATTCATTTTTTAAAAGAAAGCAGCAATATTATAAAACAAAAAAATTATTTAAAAAATTATTTCTTTCGTGTTATATATTTAAAAATAAAAGTTTATCCATCCACACATCTAAATTTATTATATAATATATAATTATATAACACAATCTTTTTAAAAAAAACAAATATGGATCTTTTAAATAATTTCGAATCAATCCGTATACCGTTTCCACCTACGATTAAAGCTGAAGATTTTCTTGACAAGCGTTTTTATAGTGGAAGCACGAGAAAAGGTCCAAATTCATTTTTCGTCTATAGAAAAGCATTCGTTAGTCATTTACAACTCTACAGCTATAAACTCAAGATGACGGTTGTTTCATCTTTAGCCAGTAAAGCATGGAAAAAAGAGCCGACAGAAGTTAAAAATCATTATAAAAGTATTTCCCGTAAAATCGAGCGATTATTGGTCGAATCTAGGCAAAGAGAATTAATTAACAGCTACAACAATAATCATGGTTCACCATTTTCGGTGTTTAATGCTACTTCTCCATCACCAAATTATCAACCTTTTCCTCAACTTACTTCTAGTGCCACCATTAGCAGTGGTGATAATAACAATGACAACGGCTTTGTTAATTATGCTAATAATCACCATTATTACGATAACAACAACTATACCGACATCCCTGCTAATACTAATGTCACATTGGCAAATACAAATCAATCGATAGGGTATACTTTCGACATGTCTTTATTGGACACGCAAATTCAACATGCATTGAATTTTTCAAATATATATGGATCAAACTTTTCAAATATCAGCAATGACGACAATAATAACTACGATAATTCTCAGTCTGGATATGTTTTATTATTGGGTGAACCCCCTTATTTTTAAATTATCAGGAATAATTTACATTCATTTTCTTTAAAAAAAACTCTCTCTCGTTTAGTTTATTTTTTTTATTTCAAAGTTGTGTGTGTGTATGTGTATATATATATAGAAATGGCCAAGGATGATGAACAAGATTTTTTTCTTTTAAGATTATAAGTAAATAAATATATATAATATATAATTAAGTCTATGTTTGTGAATACGCAAAATTATTAAGTAATAAATTTTAAATTATGTAAGCAAATACTTGCTTGTATCCAAAATATAAAGATCTCGTTTAACAAGTATGGCTTATATCATATAATGATCTATAGCAGCGAGTGAACAAATTTAAATATTAAACAAAAAATAGAAAATAGTATCTTGAATTAATCAACAAGAGGAGATTCTAGATCCAATAGCATTTATTTTCTTTAGAACAAAAAGTGATATCTTTATTGTAAAAATAATGAAATTAACAATATTATATATAATATTAATAATGAAGTTGATAATATTTTTGGTAATAATGATAATTCTCAGGTAAATTTTCTGGTTGTTATTATTATTATGGATTATTACAAATCCTTTGTTAGTTTTTTTTTTAACTTCATCAAAAATTTTATCCTCCTCTTATCATACAGTCAAAACGAACTTTAAGAAAACACAAATATTCAAATAAAAAAACTTACTTTTAATAAATCCTACACCTACCTATGTCGAGTGCATGATTACAGACTTTTCATAAATCATAGCAACAACTAACAAGTTCCTGATCTCTGTGATACTTGTTGTGAATTTGATGCAAATTTGAGATCAACAAAGGTAAAGATGAAGATGAAATTAATTTGCAAAACATTAATTTTGAATATGAAAAGTTGTAAATTGTGAAAGAGACCGTTACAATGATATTATCAAAAAAGATAGATCTGATACATCAGTAAGTCACATCTTTTATGATCGTGCGCAATGCGTTGGAACGTCTTATTCTCCCCAACAAACTGGGTCTTTTTGGTGTGCAAAAATAAAATTATCAACTAAATTATCATTTGGAGAAGATGAATCCCCAAAAGGAACGCCTAAAGTAACTAATATTATTTTAAACATAATATATAATTCTATTGAAAAAATTGGTCATGCTGAAAAAGAAATCCTTTATGTAACATGAGTAATACGGGGTCTGAGGACCCCTGGCCAAAATTGAGTTTTTGCATAATGTATATTAATATATCCATATATCATAAGGATTATAATTGGTGAAAAATTTAGACCGTATAATAATGAGATACAAAGCTTGAAATATTTACTTTACATGTCAAAAATATGCGTAATCAATCTTTTTACACAAAACAATTTAATAGTCTCAGACCACATGTAATAATTGTACAAAAATAATTTATCTCTATGATTCTGGTCATGAATAACAATGTTAGGTCGATATGAGGATATTTTATGATGCAAAATTTGGACATATTAAAAGCAAATACAAAAATATACGCATAAATACTGTTGATGATGTGGAAAAGCTATCAATAATTCAGCAGACTGTAATAAATCTATTGCATATAATAATGCCTCAAATTGAAGCTGGTATAACTTTACCTCATTATTTGAAAGATATTTTCAAAGTCTGCCAAATATAACAAAATATTATTATCAGATGATATTGAAAAATTTTATGTAGGGTTCCGATCTGATTCTTTGAAAAGTTAATCTGATCTGATCTGGTCAAAACAGATTAGATTTTAATATTTCAAATATATATACATATGTAAACTCGATAAGTCGGTCACTCGATAAGTCGGTTTACTCGATAAGTCGGCCATATTAATATGAGTTCACCCCCACATGACCGACTTATCGAGTTTACATATGTATATATATATATATTTCCTCATGAAAAGAAAAAAATTATTAATTTTTTAATAATTCCAACCATCAAGGTTTTAAACACATACAATATCTTATTGTATTTGCTCACAACCTGCATCTGGTTGGTGTGATTATACCTCCCGAACCATTTGGATAGTTGATTTTTCCTTTTGATAGTATCCAAACTATTAAACACATATTCAAATATATTGTGATTAACTGCAAACATTCCAAATAATTTACTAATACCAAATATGCACAAGTAAAGCCTGAAACACTGGTGGCCGGGATTGCTAATAATTCTTTGCCATTATTGCCAAATGTGGATAATAACAAGTATAATAAGCTAAAAATATCAGTTGATTCATCATCTCTAGTTATACGTTGTTGTTTGTACATATGTTAGTAAGGTCATCAACATTTATCAACATTATCTATCACCTTCAGGGGATTGCATTTGAAGTATTACGAGTACGAATGTCTCGGGCATTACTACTAACATTGCAGCTCGAATCGACCAATGACAAATTTTCAAATTTCAGATGGTCAGGGCATTTGTGTAACAGGTTTCAAAAACCAAAATTTCCTTATGTTACCGATTAATTTTAGGAGCGAATTTAATTGATGACAATAAAATTAATATTGTTGGTTCGGTCTAAAGACCTCCTATTGTTACGCCATGTGGCCAAATTTCAAAAAAATAGAATTTTGTAATTCGTTCAAAAATATATATAATATATAAATTTTCAAAAAATAGACTTCACGTGATTTTAGTTTTTCATACTATATATATACCAAATTTAGATACAGGAGTCCGGAGCTAGTCTAAATTTAAAAATGATCATCGTAGAAAATTCTTTGTGAGCAAAGTACATTTTTTAAAAAAGAATAGAACTCTACAACAAATCATTTTTTTGAGAATATCTCGTTATTACATTAAACTAATGACCTATTTTATCAACTAATAAAACTATTTTTTAAAAGGTAGGACAGAAAATGACTTCTATACTTTTAAAATTTGCCCAAAATTTAGGAGGTCTTTAGACCGAGCCAACTATAGATTATGAGGATCAAACTGATTAGGGTATTTAGTTTTGAGTATGATTTGATTATTTCTCAAATCGAAACTTATTATTTTCCTTTCAAGAAAAGTCATTGTTAAAGTACATGGAATTCGACATAATGTTTTATTAGAGGACTATTTTATAAGTGTTTGACTCCATAAACATTCAGTGCATCCAAAGTTACCATATGAAATAGGTCAGGACTAGGTGACTCGAACTATACATGATTCGTTATCACTTTCATTATCATTGTTATCATTGTCACTCTCATTATCATAAAGAACAACTTTGAGTTTTTTGAAGTAATACATTATAATAAATCCATTAGAAGCAAAAAACGACACTTTTTACATTTAAATAATACAACATATATAGACCATCAAGATGATATGAAGCATTTACTAGCCCTAATAAAAATTAATTTTTATGGCAGGTGGTCGAATAGCTGATGTAAAAGCTAAGAACACTCAAAGGAAGAATATTCATAATTTTGATGGTATCAAAAGGCTTTCTTTTTTTGTATTTATAAAAAATTTGAAAAGTCATTTTTGAAAATGATATCAAATTAAAACACATAATCTGAAAGGAAGGAAACTAAACAATGCCATGTAGTTTTGAAAGCAATTACTTTATATTGAATTATGCAAAAATTCGTGGCTTACCTTCTTCGCCAGGTAACAATTACAATTAAACTCGTTATTGAAATTAATTCATTCTGCAGGTAAAAAATTTTACCAAAACAAAAAGCCATTACTTTATTAACCTCCCTATGGAAAACTTATATTTCTAATGTAAAACTTCTTAATATTGGGGAGATAAAGAAAATGCAGAGAAGGTTATATAGAACGAGGGGGAAAAAAAAGAGAGAGAAAATTGTATTTTATAAACCAAGTTACAATCCCTAATACCTTTTGTTATCTTAATTTCTTTATCTCTTAATATTTTTGAACCAACAAAATATACCTCTAAAAAGCAGCTAATTCACCTTACTGTTGCTCGTGAAGCAAAAAAAAAAAAAAAAAAAAAAAATTAAAACTATCCCGAAATGCTTTGAATAATTTTGTTTCAATTAAACAAATTCGCAGACGTCAAAGAGGTTTATCAGAAATGGTTAATAGGATTGGAAGCTACTTATGCAATCAAGCAGCATAGTTCACATAGACAGGAGTATTCTTAATCCAGCTGTGACCATTACTGATTAAAATGATTATTATTTTTTTTTTTTGGTTTATTATATTTTTTCAGTATGATTAAATAATAAAATTTTTTGCCAAAAACTTTTCTAGTTGTGAATATACAAGTATATTTATTATAAGAGCATAAAAGACATTAGTATTAGATGATGAATTGGAACAGGTATAATAAGTTTATAAAGACAATATATTGCCAAGTCACAAAAAATCAACAACATTATTTTGCATTAAGATTTGTTTTTATTTTGGTCCAGAAAATCGGTAGTTCGAATAATTCGGTAACAAATATTTACTAATTTCATATATACAATACAAGACAAAGAAAAAAATGGTTACACCATTTCTCGAGTGAGAGTGAGTCACAACGGATCAACAATAAACATACATAAAAAGATAAAATTAGTAAACCAATGAATGGAATGGGTGTGCGAATTTAATCAATTATCATTTTCCAATATGGAAAACAATGAAAGCTGTATTTATTTTATTAAATACTGCACTTTAATTTGTCGGGAAACATCATCAAAATCCGACACATGATGATTTATTAATAGTAACAATTTGCTATAAAAGTGCATGTGTATTACATGTTTTAAGCGATCAATAAGTTTGATATAAAAAAACAAATCTTGAATCCTTAAGGGTAGAGTGTAGTCATGTGATTTTATATAATGATCGGCGAGGATAGTAAATTTTCTATTTAATATTAAAATAAATAGAAATAATAAATTTTAAGTGAATAATAACCACATTATTAAATACCAAAAGAAAATTGCTGTTTTTAATGCTTTGCTAATGATCAAGATACGTGTGAGTGATATTAGTTTTACTCATGTAATTTGGATCATTAAAAACATTTAAAAAATATAATTTTTTGAAAACAACTATATAGATGAGTTGAGGGATGGTAGTAGAAGTCAATAACAAGATAGCAATATATCTCCACCTACTCTACATATACTATTTGTTCTATATACCTATTATTCGTGGAAGTTATATCAAATTTTCTTTTACTTTAAACAAAAACGTGGGTGCTCCCTGTAATTTACTTGTATTTTTGAAATAATTAATATAATTTTGTGAAAATAATTAATATAATTAATATGTTATTTTGTGAAAATAATTGATATAATTAATTTTATTTATAAATACGGACAAGAGAAAATATAAAGTCCATTCTCTTTTTCATTATAAAGTGTGTTTACTAAGATGTTCGTTATAGAGAGAGAAATTAATTAAAAGGGAAGTTCATTATAGAGATTTTACTTAGTGTTCGTTAGAGTGAACTGTAGTTTGTTTATTTTGTTTTGTTTTTTTGTTTGCTAAAGGATGACATATAAGAAAAGGACAATGTTATTAAACATTTAATATTAATTATTGGTGTTGTAATAATTTTTCCCTATATATTACTGTTATACATATATAATAATAACGTTATTACGACTAAACTAATATTTTTAATGATCGGCAGTCACTGTATCATGATGATGATCAACTTCAAATATTTGACATATTTAGAACACAAATAAAAAGAAATGTTATTGGTTACTTGTTTAATATTGTTTGAACAATGAAAAAAGAGCAAATAGAAAATGAAACAACAAACAACAAACAACATTGAAAATTGAAATTTATTTTTTTTAAAAAAAAATGAAAAAACAAATTATAAGTTTCTTAGATTTATTTATTTTTTTTTATTTTTAATAGATTTTTTTTAAAAAAAAAACATATACAATAAATGAAAAAGCAGATTTACAAACGAAAAGGAATTCGATTTTTTTCCTAATCTATATATTATATTTTTTGAATGTGTTTGTGAGTTCGTCATGCGTGTACGTGTATTTAATAATTACAAGCATGGTTATTGTCGATGTTATCATTGAAATTAAAATCATAATTTTCGTAGAAATTAATATTGTTATTGTAAAGTAAAGGAGTAGTAGAAGTGCAATCGTAATTTTCGTAAGAATTATATGAAAAAATAGGAGAAGTATTCGAATCGTTAATAAATTGAGGCGATGGCAACATGTAATCATTAATTACAGGGGTCTCGATATTAGGAGAGCTATTTGCCGAAGAAGTGTCAATTAACTTATCATTATTATCATTATTACTATTGTCATTTTCGTTTGACGATAAATATTGATCATAATAATAATTAAAACTGTTATCATTTAAGAATGCTTGTTGAGGGTTTACATTGATGTAACTATTGTTATTGTTGTTGTTGTTGTTGTTATTATTATTATTATTATTATTATTATTATTATTATTATTATTATTATTATTATTATTATTATTATACTTTATTATAATTTAAAAAATACCCTGTATTCATTTAGCATTTTTACACCTCTATAAAATTCAAATATTGCTTTTCTTATTTTTTTCTTTGCTTCTTTGTAATCAACTGCAAAATCATATGCACTATTTCTACCAAAAGAAGACGACGACATTCTTGTTGCAATGTTTCCTATACTTTGCTTTATATTCTATATAAAACAATAAAAAACAACAAACTCAATTAAATGTGACTTATTAGATTTATATGTATATTTTATACAAACTTACGCGCCCTGACGTTTTTTTATTATTATTTTTTAAGGCTTTTAAATCTTCGAGTTGTTGTTGAAGAATGGCAAAACGCCTTATAGCTTCTTTCTCTTGTGCTGTAAGGAATATTCTTATTAATATAAAAATAATAATCGTTTATATTATATATAATATGTACAAAAATTTAAAAATGGTCCTTACAATCATAAAATATTTTTACTTTTTCTAATTCTTGTTCTAAAGCTACGAAAAAAACTCGTTCTTCCGGGTTTACTTGGTCCATAATTGTATCTAATGATGTTATTAACGGATACCGTGCTGTATTCGAGAAAAAAATTATTATTATTATTTATCACGGAAATTTTTTATTTTTTAAAAAAAAAATAACTAATTAATTACTATTTTCCGAAATAGATTGTCTTTTTGGATTATTATGCAATTTCCATGAGACTCCACGCATGAAGGAGTTGGCGGTTTCAGCCATCCCAGTAAAGCTAAATCTTCCTTGACTAGTTTGGGATTGGTATGAAGTTCGCCTTGATGTATTTAATGGTGGTGGTGGTGTTATGGGTGTTGGGAATTCATGTGGGTATGAATGGTGATGAAATTCGTCATCCATTTGAATTTCTTCATCTTTTTCAATTACTTCTCTTTGGTTTTCTTGAAATCCTTGATTTTTATCATATTGTAATGGTGTTTGACGATTTGATAATGGGTAACTTAATTCCCTTTCTCTTGATATTCGAGCTTTTTGAACCAAACGTAACTTTTTTTTCAATCCTTTGTAATCAATATACCTAAGCGTTAAAAAATCGAAAAATAAATATGTATGTGTGAAAAAGGCAATTTAAATTTTATTTCGAAAAATTAATTGTACTTACTTAATCTTCCATTCTGGCACGGCTTCACTTTGAAAAGATTTAGAAAATTTCATTTCAATTTCTGAAAAGCAATTAACCCCAGCAAAAAAACGACGAGTAATTTATTTAATCAAAAAAATAAAAAGAAAGGAATGGCAATTGTTTTGTGTGTGTGTGTGTGTGTGTGTGTGTGCGTGTGCGTGTGTGTGTTGCGTGCGTATGTGTGTGTGTGGTATTTAATTAAAACTTTTTCGTCAAGGAAGCCAAGTATTAAATTGATGTCATTAAAAATTCACAAAGAAAAATATTTTAATTCTTTTCGATATACTTTATACTAAATCGTAATACTATTGATAAGAAGATAAATGATTGATAATGAATGTAAAAGAACACGCGTTTGTTCTATTTAAAATTTGGGGACTGCAAAATTTCCATACAGGATCAACAATAACGAAATACCATATAGGTTTTTCGGTCCCTTTGACCAATTTTGTCAAAAATCTCCATTTGGTAAGGTTGATTTGTCAGTCGTCTGACAACACTTGATTAATATTTGAAAATTTTTATTGGAATTTTTTAAAAAAAAAAAGCTTAATTAATTATAATTAATTTTATTTATCGCACAAAAAAAAAATTTTTTTCAGGAGTTCAAATGTTTTCTGCCTATAAATATAACTATATCTATATAACAATATTAATTATAATTCGTCACTTACTATTTATAAATCATTTGATCTCAGTTTCATGAAAATACTCTATCCACATATGTCATAATGAAATTTACAGAGAACGGACGGAATCGGGAAAATACCATTAATGTTAATATGTTTAGTTGATTATAGAGCATTCCTAAATTAGTTAGCAAATTTATTCAACAATTCGCAAAAGATGTTATTATTACGAAATAAAATGTCTATTATGTTTGCATTTGCACAGAAACACTTTTCAAGATTTCAATGGGTGGATTATCTTAAATATTCAGTTTGGAAATTCCATGGCTGGTGCGTTCATTATTTCTATGATAATGCAAAACGCATTGGCCCAGTATAATGAAGTTTCTCTAGAGAATGAATTGCTATTGACATCGACCGAATTCAAATGCTTTTGTATCTAAACTTCACTTGATGCTTTCTATGTCTTTTTACTTTTTGTTTACATGTCTCTCGGATTTATTTACTCGCCATTAGAATGCTCTGATAGTCGTGCTTTTGAATCAATAATGCTAGTCGACTACGCAAGTTAGAAACTCGGAGAATTGTTTGATTCATTTCGTCATTTGTTTCAATTGGAGAGAAATTTACATTCCAGGTGGGTGGATGTTTAAATTAACTTGCTTCTTACAAATAACCTTGGCTTGAAGAAGACAGTTTGATATTACATATTTCCTTTTTTACAAATTCCTGGAATGTATGCTAGTACCAATACGTTCGTTACAATTTATTAAGCTGCGTTCATGTCATTTTCTTTCAATGTTATTGCAGAAAAATTAATTAAGTTTAATCGAAATTTAACAGTGAATTAGACTTTCCACAATAATATATTTATTGTTTTTTTAAATGATAGAGGAAAAAAGTGAATTTGTATTTTGATTTCCAAATTTTATGTTAAAAATGTCACATGGCAAGTTATTATCACCAGAAAGGAGTGAGTTTGTATTTAACTTTATAATGAAGTGTGTAGTAATGCTTTTGTTAATTCTGATAGAGAAAGTATAAAAGAGTGGTTTTCTTCATTGGTTGAAAGGAACGAGGAAGCTTTCCGAGAATGAAAAAGAATTTTGTAGATTATTCATGATTTAGAATTAAATAATGCATGCAGTTTATGAAACAGGAGAACCAAAAGAATGTAACAGGTGTAAATCCACCAAATACTCTGGTAGATTCTGTGAAGGTTGTATTAGTTTACAATTACAGAGCCTTTTCAATACTTGGACATCTGGAAACAACATAGTTGATGACTTTATTAAACAATGTCAAATGAAAACATCTTTACCATATTATATTTTAGAATGGATACCATATGAACAATTTGATGATATAGAAAAATTAACTGAAGGTCGATTTAGTTCGATTTATGTTGCTACATGGACAAGAGGAACTATTAATGAGTATGATGAAAATAAAAAGGAATTTAGTTATTTTGGTAGTCAAATTGTAGCATTAAAATGTGAGCATTGTTGAATTGTTGAATTCGTTGTGGTGGTGGAAACATCATTTGTTGCGTGGTATAGCATCACTCTGGCAAAAGTTAGATCCAACTCATCAATTTTATAATATCTTCTGACAGATTAACAGTAAATATATAACCTGATTATTGTTTTATTGTTCATAACATAAGATTATAAGTTATGCTTCAATGCTGACTTTATTCTACCATGGGGAAGGCATCAATTGTAATTTATGCTGGTAACTCTAGTCACTCGTAGGTAGATCATAAATCCCTAACTCTTTGAGGTATAACTATTATCCTAAATGTTCTATTAATGATCTCCGGGTGGGTTGGTGTTTAAAATCAACTTTCTTCTTGCAAATGACCTTTGCTCGAAGAAGATAGTTCGATAATACATGCTATACTTGCCCTTTTCCAAATTCCCAAAATGCATACTAGTATTAATATGATATGTTCGTGTCATTTCATTTACCGAATTATCAAAAAAAAATTTTAAAGGCTAGTTTCAACGTTATCCCAGAAAATTAGTATTTTTTTAGTTTTTTTAAAAAAGTATTTTTTGATCTCCAAAATCCCAATGATAGTAGGTTCCCCGACTGAAGTTTACTAATTTCATAATATGAATTGATAATGGATTATGTTAAATGATTTTCAAAGTGAATTTCGTTATCTTTAACTAAAGTTAAAAATGTCACATGGTAGATTGTTATCACAATAAAGATGGGAGTTTGTATAAAGAAATGTATGACAATGCTGTTGTTAACTGTGATAGTCAAAAAAAAAATATGGAAAATTTATTTGTGATTTTATAAATTGGGCAAATAAAAAGAATGCAACAAGTGTAAATCAACCAAATACCCTATTAGATTCTGTGAAGGGCTGTACTAGTTACAGTTACAGGGTCTTTTCACCACTTGGACATCTGGAAATTACATGATTGTGATGTCTTATGATTTCGATCATCAAAAGATTATTATTTTTTATATGATAAAGATAAGAAATATATTTTTTAAAACATGAATTATAAAAAGAAGCTTTTACTAATATGTAATATAAACAAACTCAATAGAAATTTTTATGGTAAATAAATCAAATGGCTTTAAACCATTAAACAAAACTTTTTATTGTTTTTATTGCTCAAAATAAACTATATAGAGCTTTTTTCTCTATCTCATTGGGTTATAAAGTTTATCTATGTATTTACTATATATATAAAAAATTTTTTTTTATTTGGAAAGAAAAAAACCCCTCTATGCCCAAAAGTTTGATCTATTTACTATAATTTCCCTTAGTTTTCATGTTTGTATCTCTTTAGTGATACGATTTTTATTTATTTTTTAAAAAAAAGTTCATTAATTACGTTAGCATCACTCATCTCAAATGAAATCATCTTTGCCAAATTACGTTTTAAATGGACACCTTTGAGTAATATGGTTATAGAACAAAGTTGGTTGAAGGTAAATTTATATTGCTGCATGGACAAGAGGAAATATATTTTGGGAAGGCAAGATATCACATTAAAAAGTTAAAAATAATAATCCAAGAAAAGCATTTCTTGATGAAGTTTATAGTTTTTTTATTTAATCAATTAATTGCTTCAAAAATTTTATATCATTTTAAAAAAGTTAGCTGGCAAGTTTTATTCAGCTTCAAAAGCTAAAACTTAGCATTGAACATTCCAAATTTGGTAACAAATTTTTTCATAGAATGAAACATTATCAAAAGTAAATCAATTACCAAATTTGGTCATCTAATCCAAAATATTGCAATTGGTGTTTCCGATCATTAACCCCCTCTTTTTCGAATAATCAAATATCCAAAAAGAATTATGAAATACATCAGATGATTTTCGGCAATGGGTAGAATTTCGAACATTTCGAATAGTCATAAAATATTAGTTGTCATTTGGCAAGGTGTTACAAAATATTTCGAATGCCAATTTCAAAGGCATAGCATAAATACTCTGAACAGACATAATAATAATAAGTATTTTGAACAGTCACAAGTATTTCAAATAGTTATAAACATTAGTATTTCGAATAGTTGCAAGTATTTCAATTAACCACAAGTATTTCAATTAAATGATAATAATTATGAATATTTGAATATCACTTTTATTTTTGATCAGAAACCCTATCCTTAAAAAAAATTACTAATTTTTTTTTACATGAATTGACTTCCTTAAAGCTGGACTGAAATGGTGGTAGTTTTTTTAATGTGTATTATAATAATGTTTCAAAACTTTTAAATTTTGAGTGTAGATGTTCCGCATTGTATATTAATTGATTTTATATCTGAATTATTATCAAATTCAATTGTTATGTGCTAAATTCTTCGACGACGGAAATCACGCAATGATTTTAAATTATTTGCAAGATGGAGGATAGGGGTTACAATATACACTGCCCTGGAATAAAGTATCCGAACCTCGTTTTTTATTAATTCCACAGACTTTTACATAATAAAAATTTTTTTTTGAAGATATCATCATGTAGCTTAGGTTCTAACGATTGTGTATGCAATATTTCATGATTCTGTTATTTATATTATTTTTTTAACCAAAAAAAAAAACGAACTTCAATTAATATAAAAAATATAAAAATGATCAAAAATTTTCTAAAAACCAAAATTTTTATTAAAACATCACCTAATAAAAAATTTAATATTCTGTGGGCCATCCATTATTAGATATGCGTGCCTCAATACTCTTTGGCATGCTTTCAATCAGTTTATTATAAACTTCTTCAGGAATATCAGACCACTCCTCTTGCAAAGAAATATCTAATTCTTGAGAATTCTTGGGATGGATTTCACGTTTTTTTAATCTTCTTTCTAATTCATCCCAAAGATGTTCTATTGGATTAAGATCAGGAGATTGAGATGGCAAATTGGATAAGATTTTTATATTATTATTATTTATCCATTTTTGCCAAATAACAGATTTCCATTGTCTGATTATCCAATTTCTTCTATCTAAACACCATTTTAACCGGTTTTCTCTTTGTGTTGATCTGTTAATAGAGGTTTCACTGCGGCAACCCTGGACTGGATCCCAAGTTCATGCAAATTTTTGCGAATTGTTTTAACTGACACTTCTACACCACTGACCACCAACAAATTTTCTTTGAATCTCTTCTGCAGAACTGCGATTAATTTTTAATGAAATTTCTCTGAGAGTTTTTTGTTCACTAACATTTAATGCACAGGGACGTCCATTTCTTGGTGCACTTCTTAGGCCTTTAGCATTTTCATAACGTTTAATGGTATCATAAACTGTAGTTTTTGGAAGCTTAAGTATCTTTGCAATTTTATTAAGACTACTACCACTTAATCTAAGACCCAAAAATTTTTCCACGCTCAACTTCAGTTAATTCGTAATTTTTTGGCATTTTTATTATTAACAAATTTTCTACCAATGGCAGGAAAATAATTTTTTCCATAATTTATATCTTAGAACTTAGGCTACAAAATGGTATTTTTTTTTTCTCGTTATGTAAAATTTTGAGAAAATACAAATTTAAACAAATTTAATTGATCGTTTTTTTTTGGTTAAAAAAATTAATATAAATACCAGAATTGTGAAATATTGCATACACATTCCATTAGAACCTAAGCTACATGATGATATTTTCAAAAAAAAAATTTATTATGTAAAAGTGTGCGAAATTAATATTAATAAAAAGCTAGGTTCGGATACTTTCTTCCGGGCAGTGTATATTTATGCGATGCATTACACAAAAAGATTTAATATATGATAAAATCCATTGTGATTTATCATACAGTGTTTCAAAACAATTATGCAAGGTAGATTAACAAAACTAGATTCATTGGAATCTTATCGAAAAATTAACAATAAGAAATTCTATCGCCGTTTTTTTCTAAAACCAATTCACATTTCCGTTTCATAGTCACAATAATATTTTTGACTGAATTTTTTCCCATTCTTCAACCATAAATATCTACAACTCCCTGGAAACATATTTTAAGATCAGAGCTGTTTGATGACCAGCCTATTACGCGAATTCTTTTTTCAGAAATGAAAGTTTTTGCAACATATAATAAACATACGTTTTTTATTTTGAGCGATTAATTATATATTAAAAATACAATAAACAATTTAAATAAACGAATGCCTCCCGTATTCTACCGTTCTTTTCATGTGGCTGTTAATAGTTATAACTACACTTCAATAATAAAATTATATATAGTGAATTGTCACGAAAACATCCACGACACTCCAAATCCAAATATTATTTGTTATCCAATCTGATAATGTGGATTTATTATCTTTATACTTTTTATTTTTATTAACATTTTTGTTAATTTTATTCCTTTTCATATGTTTGTCAATACCAAAACGTATTTCTGTATTTATAACGTATTTTCCATATTTTTTTCTTTGGTTAAATCATTCATGTTTTCCATAAGATTTTTCTTATAAACATCATGTGATCATAAAAATCTTTTGGTATAATTCCTTTTTATCAGATCAATGGACGTGCGTGAGTTGGTTTTTTATCTTGGTATCTTCTCCAATATCAACATATTTCCAGGAGCTAACCGGTTCATTTTAAAATAAATTTACACTTTGGTGCCTTTTTTTTTTCTAAACACATTGCATATTGCACTTGAGCTACTTGGAGACAAAAAACAACACAAAGATCACAAAAGAAATCAGATATTTATAGTGTTGGGGTGCTTATGTGGGAAAGATTTGCAGGACATCCACCATTTGACAATAAAGCCCATAATCATCGTTTAATTTTTGATATATGTGAGAGTTTACGACCATCAATATCACCAGGCAGGAATGTCTGATGATTATGTACAAATTATGCAAAGATTTTGGGATGCGGGAACTATCAAAAAGACAAACTATTGAAAAACTTGGTCAATTTGCTGAGAATAACTCAATTCAAATTTTCTAAATTAAAAAACATGAAATTGATTTTAGTCAGATGCATATAATACAAATTGCTAAATCAAAAATTATATTTGGGAGCGAGTGTTTTGTGATTACGTGGATCTGAATTGGTTTTTATTAACGAATAATTTTGGCTTAGTGATTTATAAATGCTTATTTATTTTATTTTATTCATTATTAACTTATTTCTAAGCTAAAAGTTATTAAACTTATTTTACGAATATATTGAATTCAAACTTCTTGTATACAATTAAGTTAATTAGTAGCATTTTCATTACTATAATTACTTTCACATTAATTGCTTATACGTTGATTTCTACTAAATAAAGTTAAGGTTATGCGAAATAGAAATGAATAATTCAACGAATCGGTGATAATAGGGTGAATTATTAATTCTCTGGACATTTTAATTACTACAATGTTTTTTATTCCCATTTAATTAATTAAGTTGGATGGGAATTTTTACACATTATATTAATCTTCAACTGTTTTTATTTTTAGAATTTTTCCTTTATATTATTATTAAAATCATGTTGACTTTGTCTTTAATTCTCTTGTTTCACAAGGAGCATCGTTGAATTCATGCTAGTAATGGAAACATTATTTTCCATAATAATAATAAAACTTGGACTTAAATTCGATGTATCACTCTCTCACGTACTCACGTGCTAGTGTGGGTGTGTGAATCCAACTCCAAAAACTTTCGTATAACGATCAAAGGTTTTTTTTATTTCTAATACTAATGCGAGATTTTGATATATTTTTTTCCCCTTCAGAAGTATATATTAATAACATGTGACCGTGGTAGTGTGAAATAGAACTATGTCGTAATTTATGCAAAGTTAAATCATATTGATAAATATAAATAGCAAACAATTTCCTTATTTTGCCAATATATAAAACGACACCTACCAAAATGCGCGCTCGCACATTCAACAAATAAATTTTTTTTTTAAAAAAAAATCCGAATTTAAAATAAACACAAAAAAACATTAAATATGTAAGTTTTTTCTCTTTGAAGAAAATTGATTACGCATAAATAAATTAATAAATCATCATTATTAAAAATTAGGGGCAAAGGTTCAGGAAAAGGCGGCGGTGGCGGCGGTAAAAGTAGCGGCGGCGGTAAAAGTGGTGGTAGTAAAAGCGGCGGTGGCGGTGGTTTTGCTTCATCTGCCAAATCTTCGGCAAATTCTCGTGCTAATGCATTCAATCCTTCATCTAACCAATACAACCCATCTACAAGTCAAGGACGAAGTGGACAAACATCCCATCAATCGCATAACCGTGCAGCAGATAACAACAGAATTGTTAGAGAAAGTAGATAGTTGCAAAATGAAAAATTTACTATGTTTTTTTTTCAATTGATAACTTTGTTTACATATATTTGTTGTTTGTTGTTGTTGCAGAATATCATTTAATAAAGTTTTGTTAGAAAAAATTTGCCAAAAAATTTTTTTGATGGGCTCCAGCGGGAATTGAACCCACGACCTCTCGCACCCAAAGCGAGAATCATACGACTAGACCATGGAGCCTGTTATTAATAGATAATCAATCTGTTTAATAGAGCATGGTGGACATTCAAAATGTTACACTATTTTTATATGCGTGTAACGTAATTTTTAAAGTAAAATACTTTATTGTTCAATTAAAGTGGGGACATGTAAATATGTAATACATACTATAACTTTACAGAACTGGGAATTGGGTGGACGAACTTGTTATCTTTTTAAAGAAAGTGTAAATTATTATTAATATTAACTGGTTAATTTAGTCACATGAAAATTTTTGATTTTATTATACATGCTAAATGACTATGATAGGGATTGCGTTCCTTAATCCTTTCAAACAATTCAAAAGACTGTTTTTTTGATTGGCTTTTTTTTCCAAAAAAAAAATATCATTAGAATAATACGTAGATTCATTTGAACAAAATACAGAATTCATTGAATATTTAGCATCGCAATTTAATACTTTACAATCAATGCTATTTCCGTCATCTTTGAAATAGTCCCAAGTTTTGGATTTTTATTATGTATTTTCCGAATATTTTTATCTCACTCGTGGCATTAGAGATATATTACCTGTATCAAAACATTCATTATCTTTATTATTAACAGCCTCATAATATTCACTTGTCACATTCATCGTTACAATATTACGAGTTAATGAAAGAATGTAACATTATTTATTATTATGTGCGAGAATTAATGTTTGCATAAGTACCAAAAAAAATGAAAAACAAGGCCTGTTTTCTGTCGAAACTTTTCTTTCGGTGAGATCTGGATGATGTTGTTGATCCAGTTTCAGATGGAGTGGGTGGGTGTTCTAAATCTAATTCTGATAAAATTTTCAGCTTTTAATTTATTTGGTCATTTATTTTTTAAATATTGTATATCTTTTTCTGTTCACCTTTCTTGGCTCCAAGTTTCAGGTAACGAATTGATGTACTTTATTTTAAAATTTTAATAAAAATTTTGTGGTGCTATGTGAGTAGGGACGTTAATTTTCTTTGGTAGAGCGTAACTAGACTGAGTTCAACCACTAATGTTTTAATAACCGCCCGAAACGCACTTCAAACATGCCTTCAATTATACTTTAAATATGTTGAAGCACATGCTCAAGAAAATTAACGGTAAATAAAAGAATATTAATATATAACGATAAAAATATGAATTGCTAAAATGACATTGAATATTGTTGGCAGATTTGGAGCTAAACCGTCCATTTGAATAAATTTAGCCCTAATTTAGCATGCATGTCTAAGAATATTTATATAACTATGTTCATATTTCGAATTTGACTTGTAAAAAGTCTTTTTTTTTAAAAAAAGTTTAATCTGCTTGAACTTTAAAACTAGGTTAAGCTGAACCTAAGCTGAACTAATGACATCCATATATGTGGCGAAAAAAATTGGTCATGTGATATGTACAAAAAATTGTGGAATGGGGGAAAATTTTCTGCTGCTTGACATCATTAGTGTTAGTCAAAAGAAAAGATTGATGCTCTCTACGTAGAGCAGCTGGAAACTCTAGTGGAATTAGCATCTCCCATATTTATTTCATCATTACACGTTCATGTGTTCTTTGAAATTTGCAACACCCAAAATTAATGGTTAACGGTATCAACCTCTATGCGACAACAATGCAATATAGATCTCATAATCACAATATAAGAAAACTTTGGTAAATGATTATTATTTAGGAAGGTTCATTTAAATAAAATTTGCCTGGCGCCATGATTAACTGTAATACAATTTTATGATATCTTCCTTGTTTTTTATAATAATTGATTGTAAAGATATCCTTGGCGCTTGTGTTCCATAAAATTAGGTGTTAATATGGAACCTCTGAAGAATAATTTTGATTACAGGTTTTCTCAACTTTATTGCGTCAACTGTTTAATATTTTATCGGCTGGTTCTTGTAAGTTTTATAATAAAGTAAAACCAGGGGAAATCCCAGCCAATAATTCATAAAAAACACATTTGTAAAAGCAAGCATGTTTGTTAAATATTATTAGTTGAAAACGGTATAATAGATTTCATTATCAATGCCGACATCAGCATTTAATTCTGACCAATCATCAGTATAACTGCAAAATGAAAATAATCTATTTTCTAAGGTTAATGCTTTGTATTCATTCCAACCGCCTTCATCAACTCTTTTTATAGAGCCATCATCATTTAATGAGATTTCCCATACGATGTAGTTAAATAAATTTTTTAATATTATGTTGATCTGATAAATAAAGGAAGAATCTTTAATAAGTAGATCTCTAAAGCAGCCACACGAACTGATCAAATCTTGTGCAGATTTTGAGTAGCCATTACGAGTTCTTTTGACTTTTCAAACAGGTGGCCAAATTGCAACACCCGCAGCATATTATCATACATAAATCATTTATTATATTCACCCACTTTTTTTTCACTATTATATACATCCATCAAGGAAGGCGAAGAACATTCATTATTGAAAATTTTCATCTTTTCAGCTATTCATTTTTAGTTTGGCGTTGTGTGGGTGGATGTATCCAATCCAACGTAGTTTTTTGTTGTTGTTGTTGTTGAGTAGTCAAGAAGTCAATCAGCCCTAATAAAAATTAATTTTTATGGCAGGTGGTCGAATAGCTGATGTAAAAGCTAAGAACACTCAAAGGAAGAATATTCATAATTTTGATGGTATCAAAAGGCTTTCTTTTTTTGTATTTATAAAAAATTTGAAAAGTCATTTTTGAAAATGATATCAAATTAAAACACATAATCTGAAAGGAAGGAAACTAAACAATGCCATGTAGTTTTGAAAGCAATTACTTTATATTGAATTATGCAAAAATTCGTGGCTTACCTTCTTCGCCAGGTAACAATTACAATTAAACTCGTTATTGAAATTAATTCATTCTGCAGGTAAAAAATTTTACCAAAACAAAAAGCCATTACTTTATTAACCTCCCTATGGAAAACTTATATTTCTAATGTAAAACTTCTTAATATTGGGGAGATAAAGAAAATGCAGAGAAGGTTATATAGAACGAGGGGGAAAAAAAAGAGAGAGAAAATTGTATTTTATAAACCAAGTTACAATCCCTAATACCTTTTGTTATCTTAATTTCTTTATCTCTTAATATTTTTGAACCAACAAAATATACCTCTAAAAAGCAGCTAATTCACCTTACTGTTGCTCGTGAAGCAAAAAAAAAAAAAAAAAAAAAAAATTAAAACTATCCCGAAATGCTTTGAATAATTTTGTTTCAATTAAACAAATTCGCAGACGTCAAAGAGGTTTATCAGAAATGGTTAATAGGATTGGAAGCTACTTATGCAATCAAGCAGCATAGTTCACATAGACAGGAGTATTCTTAATCCAGCTGTGACCATTACTGATTAAAATGATTATTATTTTTTTTTTTTGGTTTATTATATTTTTTCAGTATGATTAAATAATAAAATTTTTTGCCAAAAACTTTTCTAGTTGTGAATATACAAGTATATTTATTATAAGAGCATAAAAGACATTAGTATTAGATGATGAATTGGAACAGGTATAATAAGTTTATAAAGACAATATATTGCCAAGTCACAAAAAATCAACAACATTATTTTGCATTAAGATTTGTTTTTATTTTGGTCCAGAAAATCGGTAGTTCGAATAATTCGGTAACAAATATTTACTAATTTCATATATACAATACAAGACAAAGAAAAAAATGGTTACACCATTTCTCGAGTGAGAGTGAGTCACAACGGATCAACAATAAACATACATAAAAAGATAAAATTAGTAAACCAATGAATGGAATGGGTGTGCGAATTTAATCAATTATCATTTTCCAATATGGAAAACAATGAAAGCTGTATTTATTTTATTAAATACTGCACTTTAATTTGTCGGGAAACATCATCAAAATCCGACACATGATGATTTATTAATAGTAACAATTTGCTATAAAAGTGCATGTGTATTACATGTTTTAAGCGATCAATAAGTTTGATATAAAAAAACAAATCTTGAATCCTTAAGGGTAGAGTGTAGTCATGTGATTTTATATAATGATCGGCGAGGATAGTAAATTTTCTATTTAATATTAAAATAAATAGAAATAATAAATTTTAAGTGAATAATAACCACATTATTAAATACCAAAAGAAAATTGCTGTTTTTAATGCTTTGCTAATGATCAAGATACGTGTGAGTGATATTAGTTTTACTCATGTAATTTGGATCATTAAAAACATTTAAAAAATATAATTTTTTGAAAACAACTATATAGATGAGTTGAGGGATGGTAGTAGAAGTCAATAACAAGATAGCAATATATCTCCACCTACTCTACATACAATATTTGTTCTATATACCTATTCTTTATGGAAGCTATATCAAATTTTCTTTTATTTTAAACAAAAACATGGGAGCTTCCTGTAATTTTACTTGGTATTTTGAAATAATTAATATAATTATTAATACATTATTTTGTAATATAATTAACTAACATCATAATTTATTTATAAATAAGGAACATGAGAAAATACACAGTTCATTATAAAGTGCGTTTACTAAGATGTTCATTATAGAGAGAGAAATTAATTAAAAGGGAAGTTCATTATAGAGATTTTACTTAGTGTTCATTATAGAGAGAGTGAACTGTAGCTTTATTTTTTTTTTTGTTTGCTAAAGGATGTCATAGAAGAAAAGGACAATCCATAAGAAATTTTTCAAACAGCCGAGGAAGACCTCCAACATCAGCTAAAGAATCCCTGAACTTTTGACATGTCTCCCAATTTTTGATTCGTTATCACTTTCATTATCATTGTTATCATTGTCACTCTCATTATCATAAAGAACAACTTTGAGTTTTTTGAAGTAATACATTATAATAAATCCATTAGAAGCAAAAAACGACACTTTTTACATTTAAATAATACAACATATATAGACCATCAAGATGATATGAAGCATTTACTAGCCCTAATAAAAATTAATTTTTATGGCAGGTGGTCGAATAGCTGATGTAAAAGCTAAGAACACTCAAAGGAAGAATATTCATAATTTTGATGGTATCAAAAGGCTTTCTTTTTTTGTATTTATAAAAAATTTGAAAAGTCATTTTTGAAAATGATATCAAATTAAAACACATAATCTGAAAGGAAGGAAACTAAACAATGCCATGTAGTTTTGAAAGCAATTACTTTATATTGAATTATGCAAAAATTCGTGGCTTACCTTCTTCGCCAGGTAACAATTACAATTAAACTCGTTATTGAAATTAATTCATTCTGCAGGTAAAAAATTTTACCAAAACAAAAAGCCATTACTTTATTAACCTCCCTATGGAAAACTTATATTTCTAATGTAAAACTTCTTAATATTGGGGAGATAAAGAAAATGCAGAGAAGGTTATATAGAACGAGGGGGAAAAAAAAGAGAGAGAAAATTGTATTTTATAAACCAAGTTACAATCCCTAATACCTTTTGTTATCTTAATTTCTTTATCTCTTAATATTTTTGAACCAACAAAATATACCTCTAAAAAGCAGCTAATTCACCTTACTGTTGCTCGTGAAGCAAAAAAAAAAAAATTAATTTATCATGTTATGGAACAAATCAATCTTTTCTACTTGCCACTGTATTTGTAAATTTTTT
>CAUDNR010000968.1:51105-79662 GCA_958430865.1 Entrophospora sp. SA101
AATTTAAGTTTATTATTTTCAGTGAACATATGATTTTCTAATTGCAAAAAAGACTTCTATAACTAACTTCTGAATTATTTCACTTTTTACTGAATTATTTTGGCAGTCTATAAAATAGAAGGTGAGAAATCAGAATATGTTGTTGTTATTGCCGCAAAATTGATTTTGGTGACGCAAAGTCGAGTTAAAAGTCAGATGACGGTCAGTTTGTATATGAAACATATTAATATGCCGATCATTTCTTAAAATTGAATACCCGTTATCGCTATGTTATTAGCAGTTTGTTCTGCTAGTTTATGCATTTTTCCACCATAGTTTTCATCCTTTTTAATATGATTACATTCAAAATCTGCATTTATTACACAAGGAACATACATCATTCTAGAATAATTCTTAAATTTCTCAAAATCTTTTCCACCTTTTTTTGGCATTGTAACTACTTGTGGGGCTGCTCCTAATCCTGGACAAGTGTCCATATGATTATCTCATCCTGTTTCTGTTGTAAAGCTCCAAAAACAATTATTACAAATAAACTTTTTTGTAGTATGCTTGGAGTCTTTGAATGCTAATTTATTGGGGTTTTCTATCCATAAGAAATGGGTTTTTGAACCATACTTACCTTCCCTATCTACATTTGATATTAAATTTTCTTTATTATTATTATTGATTTTTTTAACTTCAGAAAGCACCATAATTTGAATTTTGTGTGGTCTTTTTTCATGACATTCAAATGGTCTAGGATGCTTATATCCCTCAATCTTGCAGGAATTTGGAAGATATAAATTTTTGCTTGCCATTACTGGTTTGGGCTTGCAATTTTCTTCCTTCCATTTCCATACAACATTTATTGAAATTGTTGGATTTTGTTTTTTGATTTTTTCAAATGTTCTAGAACATATGGGTGTTGGCATTTGTATACCTTCCAAATTAACAATATCCAAATATTTCTTAAGTTTTTGTGCAGTAAATATGCAACAAAGATCTTTATTATGCCCATCTTGAAATGCAAAATATGCTCCTAAAGCCCCTTGAAGACAATTATCTGATTGCTTACCAGTAATTGGGTCATATATATTTGAATTATCAGGATTTACTGTACATTTTTTTGCTTCAAGTTTTTTTGGCATTGGTATGTATGAACCTCCTACAGTTCATCAATATGGATATACTTCAATAAATAACATTTCAATCCATTTGAGACACCAACCAGAACCTTTATTCATAAATTTAGGGTTGTGTTGGTCTGGTCTTTATCCCAAAAGACTGGTCTTTTTTTGAAAGACTGAAGGACCGATCTTTAGATGCGGTCTTTGGGACTGGTTAAAGATTGTTTAAAGGATTTTGATGTGAATCACATATTGCAAAGTAGCTTTTTGGTCGATCTTGATTATCTTACATTTTATGACCAGGTTCAAATTAACTTTTTTTTACACTCATCAATTATTTTATTTTACAAATTTATCCTGCTTACTACCTAGAAATCTTTGGCAACAAATATCAATGAATTTCACGAAAAAACTCTCAAACTGTACTCTTTTGAATATTATTTGTATGTGGTGATGATGTTGTTGTGGATGATGATGATGATGATGATGATGATGTTAAATGTGATAAAAGATTTTGTGGTTATCCATGACTAAATTTTTTTTGTGCAATACTTGCATTGTGCAGAGTAATGTCCTTTAGATTTTTCTTCTTGTTTTTTAGTAAAATGAATCCACACATTTGAGGAGGTCCACCAGTTAATTTATTTTGTGGATCTGACATTGTCTTAAACAATATTATCTCATGAACCTACTATTGGATATAAAAAGAAGGTGGAAGTTGCTTGTAATTTGAATAGTTTATGGTCGTTTTACTAATTTCAATTCAAATAATTTTTACTTGAATATTATAAATAAGGGGCAAACTTTTATATATAAAAATATAAAATAAAAAAAATTTTCAATTTCAATTTTTACTTTCGTCAAATTGTCAAAATGGCCCTTGGTGAGAAACCCACCTTTAGTCAGTACTTTCGTCACGTCAATGACTAAAGTCAAAAGTTTCATCATACATCATTAGGGTTAACATAGTAAATTTGTGCAACTTTGAGGCGTAATTCCTCCACAACAGCAACAAAATGAAGATGTAACTTTGTAGAGAAAGGTCATAGCTTCAAAATTACATCTTGTTTTTTGGTCATGCATTTCCATTTTTGGAGGAATTAAAGGACCTGCAAGACCAATAAAGGTTGTAGGGACTAAATGTCCTGCACTGTACATAGTTGAATCTTAGCATATGGCCATGTAAACCATACTGCAAAGTCTTTATCTGTCAAGAAGAACCTGAATTGCAGTCCTCGATCTCGGAAGGTAGTAAGAAACATTTGCAGTTTGCTCGTTTGTATTCCTTCATATTATTCTCAAGGAATAGATTGGATGGTGAGATTCCGGTGCCATTTACTTCTGCATAAGGCTCAGAACAGATCCTATTTAAAATTGCAATCTGTTTTGAACAAAATCAGATCATATCAGATCTGGTAATAAAAAGCAAATGATTATTCACATTATAATATATACATATGGAATCAATTCAAAATTCATAATGTAATTCATAATTTATAAGTAATTTCTTAATTCATAGGATTTTTTTTTTAAAATTTTATAAAGTCTTAATTTCCTCAATTCATGAAATTGTTTTTTAAAAATAGTTTCTTCCATAAATAATAAACTTTATTATTATTATTATTATTATTATTATACATACATACGATATTTCGAATAAGATTTCTTTCAAATCTGGTCTAATATGATCCTTATTTCTGCATGTAAAACGAATAACTCAAATCCCATATCATTGGTATTATAAGTATCATCCACTACACGCTCATTGAGATTGATTCCTAGTTTGTTTATTTGTTCGAGAATTCCAGTTTCAAATGCCAGTGCACGAACAGGTTCCATTTCCTGTGGCATTTATTCTCCAATAGCCAAATACGTGCAGAATAAAATGCATATTCACAATGTTTATATCGATCTTGCCCTAACTCTGACCACCAAAAGTGGATTTGTTTTTATCCAATTGATATATCAATAGACTCATTGACAAAACATTCATATATCTCTCTTGGGAGAAGATCTATAGAACCCTTCACGCTTTATGGTACGGATTTATCAATTGGTCTTATATGCAAATTCTTGTGGTGAAGTTTTACTTTGGATATCCATAAAGTCTCATCGCGGTTTGGCTGCTAAGATGTCTTTTTGGGAACAGAAAAACCAACATTTGGTTGTGGTGGTGGTTGTATCCTTGCATATGTATAGGTTATAATTCCAGTTGTATTCGATTGATTCAACGATTTTCTTTGCGAATTCTGTGGCTGATAGTTTTTGCGACTAATATGCTTACTCGGCAATGTAAACGTAATTCGATGGTATATATTCACTCAAAAAATCAACATCAACAATTTCCCAGTCACTAGGTTGATTATCATGTATTTTCAGAGAACCTTTTCGTTTTTGGCAAATCCTTGACGACAGTTTTACAGGTGCAGTAATAAATATCCATCAAATGGGATTCCATTTTCATATTAAAAAACAACAATAGTAATCGCTTGTCCCCTCTTTTAAACTTTTATTTAAAGCTGTGTTTTTTTTGTTGCTTACGTTGGGGAAGATCTACTCTTAACTATTTGTGATAATGCAGATGGACAAAATAAAAATAATACACATGTAAGCTCAATTTTATTTTATTTTATTTGGTTTCTTCAATAAAATCTTTGATCGCGAGTACAAATTTATTGCTCAAAAAAATATTTTCATGCATTGAATTTTCAAAATCAATCCAAGTTTTTTTTTTAGAATTGTTTGCTGATTCGAACAATTTTATCATGTGTTGTTGTGGCACTATCTCATCGTTTCTAGATGAAAGAAACAATATCGGCGAATTTATAGATTTTACCATTTCATCATTTTCCCATCTGTTACGAAGAAACAAAGGAATGCTTGCCAAATATCGATAAGGCAACCATTTTTGGGGATATAATTCTATCACCATATCTTTGATCGACGTGAATGTATTTTCAATAATTGTACCTTTGATATCGGATTGAATTTGTGGATGCGATGCTAAGTATAATGCCACCGCACCTCCCAATGAATGCCCATAAACGTAAATTGGATTCTCCGGATACAAACTTCGTACGAATTTGTAAATGGATGTTGCATCCATCTTTAATCCATCTTCTGATGGTGATCCATTGGACAGCCAATATCCTCTATAACCAATTGCAACGATGATTAAATTGGTAATTGTGGACTTTGATGTGGTCGGTAATAGTAGACGATGAAAGATTGGAAGTCGATGGAGCATATTACCGGCATTTCTATTAAATTTCAAAAAAAAAAACAAATATTAAATTAAAACCCAAAAAACATATATATATATTGTTCACATCATGTACCCTTGAAAGTATATTAAAACCGGGTCTTGTTTACTGAAATTCTCGATTGCATCTCTAATAATACTAGGATTTTCTCCTTTTAAACTTTTATTTCGAATAATAATCCCAATCAATTTACATCCATCGTCTGATTTGGCTTCTACTAGTTTACATACCAATCGTTTGTCAATCAACGATTCATCAAATCGATCGTTACGACATCCAATTGGTAAGTAGGGTACATACAAAAATTTATTTTGTAATAAAATAATCATGGTGCTCTGTAAAGTGTAAAATGTAAATGGGTAAAAATTTATTGAAAATTAAAAAGATTTTTAAAAATTAATTTAAAAAGTACCTTCCTTATACACGTATACAAAAAATGGCACACCTAAAACTATGGCAATCGTTGTTTTCCATGAAAAATTCAAAGTATCAGAGAAATTTGAAAGTGAAGAAAAAAAACTTTTTTTTTTTATGTCATGTTTATGATATTTATGATGCTTTTTTATGGTAGAAATCGAATTAAAAAAGTTTTCAGAATATTTTTTAAATCGATTGTGAATGAGATATGTATATTTTATTTTAAATCTTGGACTACCACGAGGAATGTTTAGCAATAAATTTGTCGTGCGTAGTAAAAAAAGTTTGTTCATTTTAATTTAAAATTGTAATTCTGGTCGAATTTAGTTTAGAGAAAAAAAGTGTTTATTGCTGGTTTTTTTTAAGATTCCTAATTGAAAAAATTTTTTTTTAATTCTAATTGTCCAATCAAATTAATCGTGTAACCTGTTGATTATATCATAAAAAAATCAATACGGCAATAGTTCTATATAGACGATGGCCACATTTTTTTCTTTAGAAGTGTTTGTTCTTCTTAAAAATATATTTCTGCGCATAGTTCAGGGAAAAAAAACCACGGGACATGAACAGCATGCAAGAACGTAATTAATTTTTCAAATGATAATGATTGAGAAAAAAAGAACAGTAGAATAGAATATCGTCATATGTTCGAGTTAAATCGTCAAGAGGTTGATTTTATTGGTTCGTATGCTAAAACCATTTTCTATCTATGGAGTTAAAAAAGAACTCGGAATTTATCAATTCATAAGCATAAATTAAGCTGGAATTACGTGTTGATGACGATGATAATAACGATAATAACAACAATAAACAAACGAACAATAAATAAAAAACTCGTTAATGGAAAATTTACGAAGATTCATTCATTCATTCGATTGAAAATATCAAAGAAGGTATCACATCACGAAAGTACATGATGAATCAGAATTTCATTTTTAGTCACTATTGTGAAATATAAAAAAATGCCAATTCTTTTTTCTTCAAACAATTCACGATTAAAAGCATTATCAGTTGGCGAAGAGTATAGAATGACGTTGCGTTTTAACTAATTATATAATATATATATATATATACTGTATAAAAACCATTTATCATGTAATTTCGGGCAACGATCGTCTATATATGATCGAATTGTGGAACCAAAACAAAATTCTAATTTTATTTACGAATTTTCAAGTTAACAGATTTAGAGAACACATTTTTCCTTTATTAAAACACACTCTTATAGTAATTGATTTTGATTTTATTGTCAATTGGTAATTCCTAAATTATACAAAATAATATTTAATAAAATTGTTCGTTAAACCTGCCATGTAATACGCCAACAAATCCATCAATTTCAACACAACAACCCGTTTCATTTAAACTGTTTTTATTGTGAACAGACTTGGATACATCAATACTAATTGACACCACATACGCGCATACTTGCAAACAAATATTGTTTCCTAAATTATTTCAAGGAATTATTTCTGTACCTGTTTTTGTTTATAAATATTGTCCGTTAATACGTTCAGCCAGACGTGTGTATTTCCCCTAATTTAAATTATGAATTTAAATAACTCCCAGATCCTTTAATAACACACCACATCACATCACATCGCCACACCGTATTATATTTATATTATATAACAAATTATGCATACTTAAAGAAAATTTTATATGCTTATCAGATTCCAGCGATACGGAACTTTTTTCGAAAAAAATTAATATATGTTTTTTTGGAATTATAAATAGCCAACTCTCTTATCTTTTAGTTGTATTAAAAAAAAATCAATATGATTGTTTCTATTGTCTAAATCTCCAAAAAACAAACCACAAACAAGACTTTTTCAAGTGTTTAAAAAACCAAACAAAAGAAACTTGGCGAATATATTTTATAAATGATAAATTAAGAAAATCATATAAAGCTTATCTATTGTTTTCTTTAAATACGGAAGCGATCTGTTTGTGTATTGATTAAATTTTGATATTATATATTTCATATAAAGACAAACCAATTGTATTGACTTTTTTTCTTTATAAATAAGAGTCAGATTTCCCCATCTTTTTATACCTTGTGTCGTAAAGTAAATAAATAAATATTTTTATCAATTAATTTTATCTAAGATAAAATGACCGGAATCAGTGAATCAAACGAAGTGAATCCTCTTTCTCTAATTAATGTCCCCAACCCACCTAAAAATTTAAGACTTACTAACTTTATGGGAAATCGCTTTATAAGAAAATACAAGTCACCCAACGCGTTCATTCTATATAGGAGAGAACTTTTGAACAAATTAAGATCGCGCAATTGTCACATAAATATGGCAGAAGTTTCAAAAATGGCGTCTCGACACTGGAGAAATGAGGACGAAGGAGTTAGAAAGAGTTATAAAAAAATTGCAAAGAAACTTAGTACTGAATACTCAGAAATTCAGTCTAATAATTTAGAATACAAATTTGATAAAATAATGACGCCTTCTAACTATATTTGATATATAACTTTCTACATCTCTCTTTTTGATAATCGTATTTTTCATCTTTTCATATTTCATATTTCACGTCGTTAAAAAAATTTTTTTTGTACCGTTATTTCTTTGTTATTTTCGTTTTTCATATTTGTATGGTTTAAATATGACAGTTTATTTTTTTACTTTTTTCACACCATCTATATAATTTATCATAGGCAAAAAAAAAAAAAATTATGACTAAGATAAATAAATAATTAAGCGATAAATAAATCTTGATTTTTGATTAAGCGAACTGTATCACTGGCGCAGTTTTTATCATAATGATATTCTTTTATTAACGGCAATCTTTTTTTTATTATTTTATTTTTCAAAATGGGATAATTAATTGACTCGGTTGAATGAATAACAATTATCGAATGCGTGTGTGTGTAACACATGCAACATATACATCATATTATCCCTCTTTGATAAAACCAATGCCAACTGCATCTGACAATTGATAAGTCCCGTATAAATTTTACATAACTCATATATATTTTCATTATTCTCCCAATTAATAATTAATACACACACATTAATATCTATTAAAGAACCAGAGCATTGTATTATTATTTCTAAACAGAGTGAGATGTTGTTCTAATTTAATTCATTTTTTTAATTCTTGTATTTATATAATCCAAAAAAAGAGCATTTGTTTTATATTAAAAAACCATGTGGATTTAACAATCACCCATTTAACATATCAATATATTAATATGCATAAGATTTTTTTTTTTAATTGGTTAAAAATCTTGTCAAAATTAGCATGGTGGATATTCTAATGTTACACTTTTTTTTTCATTAAAAAGTATGTGTGTGATAGGAGCAGTTATGAAACATGTGCACCGAACATAAAGTGTTATTGTTAAAACAATTGTTACACAATTCGAATGTCCAAATATTCATTATGTGGCTAACAATTTAATTAATTTAATTGGTAGCACGTGTCAAATTAGCCACAATCTACGATCAATATAACAAACAATTGATTGATCATTTGTATTTGTCAACATTAATTGTTAGAAATAAATAAATAAAAAATTGCACCTTGGCCTTTTTAAATAAATATATTTAAAGCATTAGTTTGTTTCGAATAAAAAGAACGTTAGAAAGAGAACGGGCAAAAAAAAGAAAAAAAATAATTACATAAAAGGGCAATTAAGTTTAACTTTGTACGAGCGAGATTTATAAATCTGTGCATATGTATTTATGTGTACATATATATATATGTGCATTTATATATGTGTGCATTTATATATGTGCGCGTTTGTATATTAGCATTGTATATTCCATATAAGTCACACGCATATTCGCCGTTTATTTTGATCTTGATTTAATCTTCTCAAACCGCACGCACTCCCTCCCTTCTTCCAACAATTGCTTACTATTCCAATTTAAATCAAGTATGTGACACCGCGTTGTGCTAGTATAATCCGGTTCTTAGCCGTGTGTGCACATTATATAGTATAATATAATAACAAGTTAGACTGTGAGATATGTGTAACGTATAATCGTTAATTTAAAACTTGGTTTTTTTTTATTTTTATATTTTATATTGATTTAGGCGCGAAATCCTTTTCTACTTCTATATTATAAAAAATAAGTGATGCGCACTAACAGATTTTATGTTTAGGTTATCCGAAAATTTGAGTAATTATTTACATTATTTATTACATATAATCCACATAACAACAGCCACCAATTAGTTATTTTTGAAATTTTAAATTCTATTATAATATAAAAAAAAGGGATCATTCCAGATCAGCGGCAAACATAATCAGATTTAAAAAAAGATAGCTTTCGTTCTTTTTTATAATTACTATTTTTGGATTATGGTACAAGGAAATAAATCTCCAATTGACATTTAATCAAAGAGAAAAGATAATATCAATAAGCGTAATTCATAATTGAATTAATAGAGATTATTTAGTCAAGAAAGCTGGAACTCTTATTCTTTTTTACAAAAGGAAAAAAAAAAGAGAAACTTGACTTTATTAATATCCGAAATATCAGGTTTCTAATATTTTCTTGAATTCCATAAAAACCCCTAAAATTACAATTACTAATTATTAATTTAAAAAAATTTTTTTTTTGGGTAGGAAAAATTTCCGTTTCACAAAGCTTGATATTACACCAATTTGCTTTTATAAAGGTTTTCCAACTTAGTGAAAATAAAAAAAGTTTCTTTTTCTTTTTTTTTTTTTCAAAAAAAATCGTTTTGTCGTTTTGTTTAAATCTTACAAAACCAAAATAATATTTATATAATAATTAACTGTACAATAAAAAAAAAACTATTTTTCTCTTTTGTAATTACAACCTTTTATTCTTTGACAAAAAATCAAATACACACACACATATTATAAAAATGACTTGTCAAAAATCAGAAACTTTAAAAAATACATTTATTCTCAAACGCATCGGTAGTAATCCTCGTGCAATAGCACGTAATAGTATCCCTAAACATAAAAAGAATAGTCCCAATCAAACATCGATAGATCCCGCACTTATAGACAAGCCTCCATTCCCACCAACTATTCTACCTTGTGAACTTGTTTTTAATAGAAATGCCACAAACATCCATAAAAAAAGCCCAAACGTTTTTTTTATTTATCGTAGAGCCTTCGTAAAACACCTCCAAAAATCCAAAATATCAATCAAAATGACCGATCTTTCAAAAGTTGTCAGCTTTCATTGGAATTCAGAACCTCCGCACGTTAAAGAAGAATACACCAGGATTGCCAATGAAGTTGATGATTTGTTAGAAAAACAAAAAAAATCGATTAAAGGATTTCAATTCGTTGACCAAACTGTTGTAACAGCTGAAAAACAAGACAGCGCAACAATTTCTTCAAAAGTTATTATTGAACCTAGGAATAAATATAACAGTGTCATTAATGGTGATAATAATACCAATAGAAATTACAACACTGGTAATAATTATCCAATCCAAGGCTGGATTAGCACTTCCAATTACCACGAACAATCAACAACACTCACTCCCTCATCAACAATGTCATTGTCTCCTAACCCTTCGGAAGCTGATTCAATTTATGAACCATTTATTAGAGAAAAATATGCTGTTGTGCCAGATAATGATCATTTAGCTTTATATAACGATAATGATTTGCAAATACCTCAAGATAATGATGTTTCGATAGAAAATCATCAATGCACTCAATATGATTCCTCGTGTCAAAATTTTCTTGTCAATAATTATGAATTTAGCATAGTTCACATGCAACAATTATTTGAATATTATAATTACTCTAATTCTTTTGAACAGGATGATTTGAATCAAAGTCAAGATGAATTTTCCTATTCTTCTGATAACTCTAGTGGTCTTCTTTTATGATCTGTATAAATACTTTTTATTTATTACCAAAATATATTATATTATTTCATTCAATTTAAACCCTTTAAGCTTACCTTCACAACTGTCATTAACTGTCATTGTAATTTTTAAGACATCCATGTAACCTTTTCTTTTCTTATGTGTTATTATTATTGTTATGTTAATGTAAGCATTATTATAAAAACATTATTTATTTATTTATTTATTTTAACTTGCATTGTTAATCTTTCAATTTTTCTTTTTTTATTCATGAAAACAATAAAATTACCTTTTAAAGTAAAGAAATTGACTGTGTGTGCGTGAAAAGATGTTATAAACCTGATATGCAACTATTTAAAGGTTAATTGTTCGTAGAGTTTTAGGCCAAAGAAGTTTTTCTGACATAATTTGTTTTTGATATTATTCTAATAAATAATTGTTCCTTGTTATTATTCTAAATAAAATAATTGTTCCTTGTTATTATTCTAAATAAAATAATTGTTCCTTGTTATTATTCTAAATAAAATAATAAAAATAAATTTTCTTTTGATATTTTTTCCTCTGATTAAAAATCACGTAAAAGTGAGATTTTCAAGCTAATTCTAAAAGCAGCACATTGCAGATTTATTTACTATCAATACTTAAAACATCTAACTTTTTATAACTACCTCTATAGAATATATATGGAAATTTGGAAACACAACTTAAAACATAAAATTTGTTATAGTAATAATTATCAATATTACGTGTTTTCCAAAAGTTTGGATCTAATTATAGACAAATCTTTTACAAAAATAATATAATCAAATATGCAGACTAAATGACTATTTAACTTTGGTGATTAGTAGAACACAGTACCAACAACAATAATAACACAATATTTGATTTAAATTATTTAATTGATTCGATATTTAGAATTTTATTTTAGGCCAAAACTTGTTTTAGCAACTCGATGTTTTTACAATTTTTTGTTTCTCCAAAAATTTGTCATTTTGTCTTACAATAAACCAGTAGATGTTAATTGACGTAATGATACTTTTAATTGTTGTATTTTTCTATACGTAATACTAATATTTATTAATATTTATTAATATCTATTAATATCTATTAATATTTATTAAGATTTATTAAGATTTACTAATATTTATTTACTAATATTTATTTTAATACTTACTATTATTCTTATTTTGATATATCAATTCAATTTGATTTAATTAAATTATCATGATTAAAAACACATCTTTGGTGAATTATTGCTTTTCTTCCCCCAAATTTTCTTGGCATCAGCAAGATAATCAATTGATTGAATGTAATTAATTATTCGCGTTGTTATTGTCGTTATTTACTATCGTCATTACTATTCATTATCGACATTTTAGTTATTCATTCAGAGCGTGTGTCACATGGTACTGTTTTATATGTTGTGCAAAACACACTAATACCAAATTTAGAAATTAATTGCTAAATTAATTTTACGTCATTCGAGAAACGGCTGCGTCGAATCGAAAAGATTAAAAAATTCTATGTATCGCGTTTAAATATTTTATTTACAAAAAAACCCATATGGGACTCTGTTAACAAAGTAAGAGCATGAGGTTCCTGGCTCAAAATTGAGTTTCTTGCTATTTATATATAATTGGTGAAAAAATCAGACTCTGTTTATTAAAAAGAAAAAGAATAAACGGGCAACAGAGAATCAATATAATCTCTTTGAAATAAGTTTCATGTCGTCTGTAACAAAAATTTTTTTTTTTTGATTTTCTCTAGAATAAAAAAATTGACGGGACCCGTGCTTTGTTTTTGTTGGGCCAGTCCTCATATTGTTTAAATTTTTCCTGATTTTTCCTAAAATGTTTTGTATGTGTGTGTATATATATATGTATATATGTGTGTGTGTATACAATTATTTTACAATTCAAGTTATGTAACTCGCACTAGTAAATATAATCAAAAAAAGAAATTGATTTATAATCAAGAATCCACAAAGTTTCAAGAATTGTCAAATACAGGCAAAGCAGAAGTCCAAATCAAGATGATATTCCTTATCGGCTAATAATATCAAGTCACACTTTCTAAATTCAGGGACAAATAGTAGGATGGAAAAAGGTAATTTAATTGTATATTGTAGAATAAATCGCAATATATACGCATATATATATGTATGCATGTAATTTATGTGACAGTGACTAATCATGCTTATGGGATTATTAGATCACGGAATTACTGTTTTGCCAAATTGTGTAGTCAATTATAAAATGTACGTATGCATTTGGTGGTGACAAACATTCACTTTACAAAAAACTATTTTGTAAAATAAGTGAATGTATAAATTGTAATCAATCTTACAAATCATACATACATTGACTCAGAGAATTTGAAACCATAAAGTTCATTGTCAATTTGATCAATCAACTAAAATATACAATAGAAATCAAATCTTTTATAATTTAATTATTTTGAAACATTAGGTTTTTATATTAACCCAAACCTGATTATTAATCAACTCATGAATTGAGAATTAACTGATCTAACCAAAAATATCTTTTTTTTTGTTGTTGTTGTTGCGTTAGTCTATATTATTTAAATCTTCTTGCGTGATTTTACGTTTCACGAAAATGTTTAATAATGTATATGTAATATTTAATGGAGTTTTTTCTAAGTAATAATTCTTCTTCTTCTTCAAATTTACTTTCTTCTTTTGAAGACTTGTGAATAAAGCACATTTTTACTATTTATAATTAATAAATTTTATATTCTTGTTTGCAAAATTTGGTGATTTTTTAAAAGCATGAATTTAAACTTATCAGTTTATTATTACGATAATATATATTAAAACTTTTGAGCGAATTTCTCTTCTGTGCCATTGTTCGCCGAAAGATGTGATCATTTATAAAATAGGAATACAACAGATAAAGATGAAAGCACGGAGTTTTTCATCCTCAAAAAAGAAATGTAATTTTATTTTCTATGTAGTAATTGTTAATTAAAAATATACATACCTTTCGTTTGTTTTTTTTTTTTAGCCACACGTGGAGAAATCGAAAAATAAATTAATTTGTTGACTTTTTTAAGAGATAATTTTTCTTTTTGCAAGACTTTGAAAATTAAATTTGTTTCATCTTTGCTTTCATGTATTTAATCGAACCGAAGATTTTGGTCTTAATAGAAGTGTAATTGGAAAACAAGAAAATGTGCGGCCAGACTCGTTATTAATTTTCTTTATTTTTAGTAACAAATTTTGCATTTGCTGATGCCATCGTTCGCCAAAGGAATTAAAAATTTTTAATTATGACGATCTGTGTTACCTCGGCCATTAATATATGATTTGAATACCTTGTAAAGATTCAATAATGAAAAACATATTAAGATGTATTGATATGCAATTATTATCACAAATAAATTACATATTAAATGTTTCTAATAAATAAATCCATCGGCTTTGTGTGGAATATTAGAATTCTAGAATATAACTTTAAACGGTACAAGTTTTTTCTATTGTATATCACATAAAAAAATCATTCATTACTTCATTATTTACTCATTGTTGTAACAATTACTTTTGTGTAACAATTTAACAATATTAAGAGCAAATTATTTAATAACTTTCTTAATGTCAATTATCACACAAATAAATGTTGTAATATTTCTTCATCAAGTATTTGTTTATTTTGTAAACAAACAAATAGAACTATTATTAAATTTAACCTCATTGCATTAATTTAAAAAATCAGTATAAAAAAAAAAAAAAACCATATAAATACGTAAAAAATTTTGGAAAGCTTTTTTTTTAAAAATATAGAGGTCATCATCTAAACACTCAAACACTCAAACACACACACACAATTTATTTATTTACTATTTATCTATATTTCTAGTTTTCTCTTTAAAAAAAAACCACACTAATATTCATTTTATTCACCATATAATGAGCTGCCAACTCCAACTCACTTGTGGTGACGATTTCGAACGACTTTTAAATTCGATGCAGATTTTCCCGATACCACATAGTCGCAGTGTGTTAGACTTAATAAAAACACGATCACCCGAGAGAATGTGTTCAAAGGTCTCAAATTCATATTTTGTCTACAGAAAAGTGATTAATGATCAATTGAAAGATAGATCAATAAAGCTGCCGATGGCTGTCACTTCGGCATTAACTAGCTACGGGTGGAATAAAGCATCCCCAGAAGTCAAGTATGCCTACGAACAACTCTCAAAAGAGTGTGAAAAAAATTTGAATTTAAGACGTAATAAAGAATTGGTCTGGAACCCAAAGCCAAAAGAGTCGAAAAACAAAAAAAAAACAACTCGTAAATCAATCAAGCACAAATCAACAAAACCATTTACACCCTATGGATCCATTCATCTAATTAACTTCGATGATGATGATGATGATGATAATAATAATAATAATAATAATAATAATAATAATAATAATAATAATAATAATAATAATAATCATAATAATAATAATCATAATAATAATAATGCTCCTTTAACGCCCGCGCAGAGTGAAGTCGGCATGACATCACCTAGTAATAGTGAATCAAGTTCGTCGGCTTCTCCTTATCAACTTGTCAATAATGAAGAAACAAATACATTCAAAGGCGATGATATTTTATATCCTAATCCATTAAATCACTACAACTACAACTACAACAACTATAATAACGACAATTACAACAATGACAGCTATAACGACGGCAATTATAATAATAACAACGGAAACAACTATAATTTTAGCGACAACAACGGTTTTTTTTCGCCAAGCACGCCTACAAGATCGGATTTTCAACCCCCCGCTATTAACGAACAATTTTTGCCACATTGTTATTGGTGTAATTCCCCTCCAGATAGTGCGTTGATTGATTTTTCTCTACAAAATACTGACGTCGCATCATTACAAAATTATTCTGATTATGACAATAGTCTGGGCATCTCTTTTCCTCTCTTTTCCTCGCTTTAATTAATTAATCAATTATTATCAAACTTTTTTTTTGTATTATCAATATTTATTTATTTATTTACTATTTCACAAGATTTCAAAAAAAAATTTTAAGGAAACAAACAATTTATTTTTTTATTACTATTGTTTATTATCATCATCGTCATAACAATACAATAACAATAAGCAAAAAATATGTTAAAAATTATTTCAAAAAGTTTTTTTTCATCCTTTCGTAAAATTATAAAATTATGTGTGTGTATATATATATATATATATAATTAGCATTACAAACATAAAACAATTAATGACTTATATAATTCCATTTATTTATCTGATATAATTATAAATACAATTTAAGTTAACAACTCAAGAAAAAAAGGAAAAAAAGTTTAATGTCAAATTAAGTAACTATAATAAAAAATTTAAGAATAATAATATGCTTACCACTAAATAAATAAATTCTTGTTACGTTGTGATAGTGCTGTTCTATCCATGACTCTACACATAGTTGGTTTAATAGATAAATAAATATTTATTACTTTTTTAATAAACATAATGATTATAGTGATTATAGAACCCTTCCTTTCCTCATCGGATGGAACTGATGACAAAGCCAAAGTTTAGATTCTTTCCAGCCCACCCCTTAGATTCTTTGGATTGTTCAGACTATTCATAAAGTTCTATCGGGTTCATAAATTTTAACCGACTAATTGTCTTTATGTTTATAGACAAAGAAATCTTTTACTTGAAGAAGATTCGGTTCATCTGCTCCAGAAGATTTGGTTTTATCGTTTTACTTGATGATGATACAAATTCAATTTTAGCTGTTTCACTTGATGATGAAGATTTAATTTTGTCTTTTGTAATATCAGCAGAAGAATTATAAAGTGGTGGTGGTGGTGGTGGTAGGAATCAGATTTACCGTGCAGATCATAATCAATTAATTGTTTATATATAGTAACAATTGGCCAGCTTCAAAATACTAATCTTTAAAAAAGTATAGCCGAGAGGTTTATTGTTCATGACAAAACCTATCGGCTAATTTTTGGCTGAGCCTTAGCATTTTGAAAATTACAAATTTTGTTTATACACTTATAGAGTAACAATTTTTTTATAGAATATTTTTTTATTTCCTTTTTTATTAATAAAATAAAAAAAGTTTACATGTGGGCCCATCTTTACTTAGAAGTACAAAAATGGTTAGTGTGCGCGTTAAGTTTGCATTTTATGAACTGAATAAATTGGCCAGTATGTAACATGGGACAGAAACCGTCTCCGAGGCCATCCCTGACCAAATTTGTGTTTATTAATGTATAACAAAGATTGTAATTGGTGAAAATACTATATAGACTCTGCATAATAATAATAATTGTTTATTTTTGCATATTACAAACATACAGTCCAAGTTTCTCTATAATGAACCAAGATGTTGGTCCCGATTTTTATCAATTAAATTTGCTCTGTATAACGAACTTTATGGTTAAATTCTCCACTCTGTATTAACGAACTGCCTTTTATATATTAATATAAATGGCAAAAATCTGCTAAAAATTTATTAGTACATATTAAGTGTTGATGAAAGCATTGTTTTCTAATAATAACGATGTTGATAATGATATAACTGAAGTATCACATAAAGATAGATAGATGCCTTGTTGACAATAGAAAAAATTACACTTTAAACAAATCATGATTAACAGATAATGAATTGATAAATTCAAAAAAACAAGCGAAAAATTTATATATTTTTGTGAATACATATATACATGTGGGCGACATATAATCATACATGGGTTGCAGCCAATAAATTATATGGATTTACAATTTTATTCATAATTAGAGAGAGATGTGAATGTTATATAACATTTATGGTTTTTTATAACAGATTTATAACAAATGGTCGTATTAATTGTATATAATAGAATTCTTTACAAAAAAATTTTCTTCCCAAATCCACCTTTAAATGCTGGAATACCAAAGAAAACCAGATATGCTTAAATGTATTATGATCAGATGAACCCATAAATGATCCTACTATGTAGTGGTCTGCTTTAAAAACGAGGTGCCAGTACTTTATGAACTTGCTGATAAACTTATGTCAATTCCTGCTTTGTTGAAAGAAATTGGTGACATTTGGCTTTCTTCATAGACTAACTGATGACAGAGTTTTTGGTTTATATATGTTCAAATTTTTGTTGAATGACAAAGTTACAAATCATAATATAATTTGGGAGATGTAAATATTTGGATGAAGATGAAAATGAAAATGAAAATGAAAATGAAAATGAAAATGAAAATGAAAATGAGATGAACATGATGATGGATGATTTTTAGATTCGCAAAGCTTTATACTTTGTGCTACGTATGACTGTTATATTTGTTATAAAGAAATTTATAACATGTTATATTCCATCACTAGAACGCTCTCTATAGCGAACGAAATTTCTCGGTACGTATAGAGAGAGCTTTGACTGTCTGTACGTTGTAACCAAAATTTGTAGGGGTTAATGAAAATACACATCAATTCCAACAAGATAGGCATCGGATAGGTAGGTATATATTCATAAGAATGATGTGTTGCTTATCAGTCACATAGGGTTTATCCATGCCATCGATGTTAATCCGGATATCCGTAAAAAAAATCTGTTCATATTAATATGATTAATATTTTTTAGAAAGTCAATAAGCGAGAATTTAATAGTGGTCCCCTTGATTTGGTGAAATTACAAAAAAAGGTATCCTCTTGTAAAACTTGATCACTGATATCTTTCTATTTTGGCAACTTCAACATCAAGTAAAATATTGTTCAATCATGGAGGGAATTTATTGGCTGTTAAAATTATTTAGAGTTATTTAATGAACATTATTTTTAAAAGAAATGCAAATTGTGTTAAATGTATTCTTGATTTCATAATAAATATCTGACGGATGTAACCGAGTGGTGAAGAAATGACAGACGGAATTTTGAGGTAAATAGTAGATGAACAGACAAATGAACGGTCATTTCCGAGTCTCCAATGATAGTAACGATAATAATTTCCGTGAATGCTTTAAAACATTTGCACTTATTATTATTATGTTGTGAAACATATGCTTGAGATAATCCATTTATTTCGTTTCTCAATTGGAGGGTTATTATTATCAATTGATGTTGATATTAATATTGGCGTTGGCATTTGACATTGTATTTTGTTTATAATTTAAATAGCCTTGCAAAATAGCAATAATCTAAAAGGGATTGTGATATTTTGAATTCAATTCAATTTTTCGGTTAATAAAAAATCATAATTAAATCATACACATTATCAATTTTTTGATTCCATTCAACTTAATATCTGTTATTTCTTCTAATTTAATTCTTATTCTTTTCACTTCTACCCTTTCACTACTTGATCTTCCTTTGTTTCTTTCGGTGTATTATCATCCAATTTCTCTTTAAAATAATTTTAAATGATTGGTTTTTCCTACCTACAAATTTTTTTTAATAAAAGCTCTTAACCAATAATCATAATAATTCACTACTAATAGCCACACATACCATTAAATTTTCCTGGGTTTAGAGTTAGAATCAGAAGATTGTTCAGGAACTTCATTTACTTTCTTTAAAACTTTACTGCCAGTCTTCGATGCTTTAGATTGTCTCTTCTTATTTTTTGTTGAATATAAGTGATTCTTTGAGCCATTTTTGTATTTGTAAATTTTCTTCATTTAATTTTAAAAGACTTTCTTCTGGAACTCGTTCATTTCATTGTATATTCATCAATGTAAATATTGTCACCAGTCATTTTATAAAAATTATAAAAGCTTTGAAAAAATTGTGGCTATGTTTTTTTCATCCTTTATAATGCCCAGTTTCCGACTTTTGATTTGTTGAACCTAAAAGGTTCAACTTTTAGTATATATCTAAAATCAACGAAAGATTTTGTCAATAAATAAATATACATTTTGATCTGATAACATATATATTACATTTGCCTCATAAATTAGAGGTCCAAGCTTAATTTTCTGAAAGATTGAATGTTTTTTCTTGATTTATATTTACTATCAACCTTACCCCAAAACATCGACCTATGTAGTTTCCGGGGTTTTCAGATAATCAAAATTTTATATGTTACACACAATGTTTATAAAAATAAATGGATATTTATTGATTGATAAAATTTCATCAAAAAACAAAAAACGATTTCTATTATTAAAAAAAAAAACATGCAAACGTTCCTAGTCGAAGAATCAAATTCCAAAAAAAATTCTTATAATTACTACGATTCAAAAAATGTACTAGAAGAAAAAATAGGTGACAAAAGAGAAGATTATTCAATAGAGGATTTCGATACAAAAGAAGATGTTGTGTCTATTCATACCGATTCAGATTATTCTTTGCCTAGTGACGAAGAAGAATTCGATACAAGTGATGGTGGTGATAATAGTAATAATATTAATAATAATGATAATGATAATAGACAAAGGGCTATGCCAATTACTACTAGATCCGAGAAAGTTGAAGGTTTATCAAATTTATCAACAACTATATCTACAACTATCATTTCCAACACCAATAATAATAATAACAATAACAATAATATTAATGCTACAACTATTAACGAAACTGATTCTAACTTATCTTCTGCACCATCTAAAATAAATAAAGATAATACAATACAAAATTCTTCTTCAACATCAACATCATCACCAACATCAACATCGTCACCAACATTATTATCATCATCAACTTCATCAACCTCAACTTCATTATCATCAACTTCGATTAATATCAAAAACAATAACAATCCTGTTATCATTACTAACACAAACGCTAATTTTAAAAAGAGGTATATAAATGATGGCAGTATTCCATATTCAAGGAATTGTGAGAGGCCATTTAAAGAACATTCTCAACATTTTCATTTTGACGATCGTGATAGTAGAGAACTTGTTTACAACAATGACATTTATGAATGGCCACCAAGATATCATCATGTTATGTCATATCAAAATTATGATCTTGATCGAGAATATGAACATGAACAACAATACATGGATGACAGGATGTCATTCCCGCCATCACCACCACTACCTCACCATATTCCTCATTATCATCATTATCCTCATCATCTTCATCCAGATATACCACACAGATTTATTGACAGGATTGATTATATTGATTATGATGGAGAAAATGATAGAGGCATCGGCATTGGTGGTGGTCTAGAATCTGGTAATCGAACCTCATATATTATTAACGGTAATAATAATATGTCAAATACCGGAATAGGAGGTAATAGAATTAATAATTGTGGTAAGTCGTTGGCAAGACAACGATCACTGGAAAGTATCAATAAAGATGATCATTTATTACTATTACGTGAAAGAGACCAGTATATAAGAGAAGAAATATACCAACGAGACCGAGATTGGGATCCAAAACTGACATCATTACCACCACCGCCCTCACCATCACTTTATCATGATTTTACAAGAGATCATAATCATAGCAATGGCAGCAATTATAATAACATTAATGCTAATAATAATATTAGAAAACAACATGATGACCTGCAAAGACCTTTACCATTTCCTCCACGTGATAGTTTTAGAAAATTTGATGATAGAGCTCCTCCCATGATGTTGACTCATAGAACCGATGATAATTATTATTACGGTACAATGTCTGATCGATATTTAAGAGATTTAAGTGTTAGTGATTATGACAATGATATTTATTATTATAGAAATATGCAACAAGATAAACCAAGAATTGACTCAACAAGTAGAGAAGAAAGATCATTGAATGGATTGGTTGATTTTAGTAGTAGTATGAGTAATAGCAATAGCAAATGTGGAACTTATTACATCAAAAACAACAGTAGTGATGGCGGCAGTGCTTGCAGTAATAATATTGGTAATAATAGAAATGGAGGGAACAATAGTAATATTGTTTATGGTAAGGATAGCACAAAAAATATTTTTTTTAATGAGAATCATTATCAAATACTGAAAAATCAAGATATGGAGACAGATACTACTGATTATTGCAATGTTAAAAATGATATCGTTAATAACGACAATATTAATAATTTAGGAATCAATCAATATTATCAAAGAATTAATAATAATGATAACGATAACAATAATAATTATTATTTAGGTAGTAGCAAATTTAACCAACAACAATATGATCAATACTATCATAACCGAAACTATCATCATCACCATCATTCATCACGCTATCCATCACATTATTATCCATCACAAAATCAACCACAAATGCCACCACCCTTTATGAACAAAAGAGAAGAACCTTCTTTACCATATCCTTGGGAACTATGTATATCCAGTAAAAATAAGATTTACTACTTCAATACTGAAACTCATGAAAGTCAATGGACATTTCCATCCGAAGATAATTATAAAAAGAATTACGATGACAACAATAACGACATATGGCCAATAGATTCAACTGAATGAATTGATAAATGAGTTTAAATTAAATGAGACGAATCTGATAAATGCACTATCATCCAATGAGCTTACAATGTCATCTAAAGATGCCACCATCATCAAAAAGTGCACAAACAACATTTGATGAGTTTTATTTATTGCTTTATTATCATTTTGTAATTATAATTATTTAGTTTTAGAAAAAAAATCATATATTTGGACAAATTAAATATTCAGAATAAGCTTTATATTGCTAATTATATAACTAATAAATAATAAGTAGAATAATAATCAACTTTTGGATATTTTTTTATTATAGAAAACTTTACTACTTTAGATGTATTACATTTTACATCTATGCAATTTGTATAATACACAATCATAATCACACTAGAATAATATACATATTTTATTTATTATTGCTAAAAATTGATAATTTTTTTAAAAAAATTTATTTATCAAATTTTCATATGATAAATTTTTTTTGGTCAATTAGTTAATGAAAGCAAATCAATTTTTTAAAGAAACTATAATAGCCAATACATTTTAATGCCATCTGTTTATTAGGAATAATGAATCTTATTTTCATATATGGGGCATGCTGCAACAAAACCAGACAAAGTGAACATTGGTATTACCAAGGATTTCAGGGATCAAAATTTAGTAATGTGATTATAATTTGTTATCTTAAGTGATATATAGAATTACCTCTATATAAAAATAGTTTAATATGAAACTCATTTATATCAGATCTGCTATGGAATCCAAGAATTATAGTACTATCAGAAGTATTTTGAAAAAGGAACAATGTGGAAAAATTGCTCCTTATATTTTTGAAATAAATGACACTCAAACACTGGAAACTTATCTAAGAAAAGAAGGTATTACTTATGAAATTTATCAAGAAGAAAGAAAGTTAATAAATATAAGAAAAGAAAGCAGGATGAGGATGTACAATTACAAAACAAAAGGCAGAATCTTATTGAACATCACTTATGATTGTTTCATATTGTTTCATGTAACATTTAATTTTGATTTTTAATTCATTTTCAAACTATTGATTAGTTTGTTTCATGATTTGTTCATTAAATTCAATGATAACTATGTCCATAATCTTCCAGATAGGTTGATAAGCTTCATATTTATATTTTTATCTAATTAGATTATGGTGTTATCAATCTATGTATTTTATTATATAAAGGACATTATTTAAGTAATAAAATAATAACTTGTATTTTTTACAATCATTAAAAATACCTGTTTGGAAACATACATTTTGATCCTCACAAAAGTAATTCTTACAACTGCAAAAGTGGTTACAATATACATGACTAGAGGCTGATCTTACACTATGGATGTGGTGTATGAAAAAAACTGAATTTCCAATACTTTCAAATTTGGTCAATAAATATCTTTCAATACCTACAACATCTGTGCCATCTGAAAGACTTTTTAGTGGTGTTGATAATCAAATAATTGCAAAAAGAATTATATTAAGTTCTGAAATCATTAATAAAATTTTATTTTTAAAAATAAATATTTTTCTTGACTAAACATGCAATGATTATTGATCCTTGATATTTAACAATTAAAAAAAAATTAACAGTTAACCACCAGTTAACTGAAAATTTTCATAGTTAATCAACTAAAAGAAATTATTGATTCTTTGCTCGCATTAATAATTTTTCCCATGAAAATTTTTTTTTAACTCAATAAATAATTATTTTTTCTGTCTTTTCCTTTTGATGGTACCAATCTCTAGTGTAGATGCACCTAAATCCTGATCAATGTTTATTTGTAAATTCTCTCTAGTTCTTTTTACTTTTGGTGTGTCTTCAATTAGGACTTTATATACAATTTTACCTTTTTTACCTTTGTTTAATGTTTTAATCATTGCAAGAACATCTGCCTGTTATATCAAAAATAATCAGATCATATAAGGAATTCAGAAAAAAGTATTTACTATTTATTAAATTAATACCTGGAAGTTCATAAGAATTGTCATATCTTTTGAAAACTGCTCCATGTCATCAAATGTGATTGGAATTTTAATGGCACCAAATTCCTCAAATAAATATACAGAAGGCAGTGGTCTCATCATATAATGAATACGAATTACTCCATCTAAAAAATTCACATTAATAACTAAAACTTTTTGATATTTTTTTTTCTGCAATGATACTTACTAATACATTGAACAGTGTATACTCTCAGCTTATCACATGTAACCTCATCAGAAAGTTTATTTATCAGTCTCATAGCATTTCTACCAAGTTTAATTTTGTCATCCATTTCTTTATTTTCAGTTGCTTTTCTTCCTTTTGAAAATTCTAATAACATAATAAATTTATCATCTTTCTTTATTTTAGGAATTTTAATTATTCCATCAAATTTATGAGATTTAGTGTTAGGTGTCATACATTCAATCCTAAATTAGCAAATAAGGATTAATACAGTATCAGAAGTTAATAAGTGATTTGATATTACACCAAATACATGCCATCTCCATTCAAGAACATCCTGGTGCATTCTAAAGAGTCTATTAAGAATATAAACAACTGTATCAATTGCATAAGTTCTTTCTAAATCAGATGATTTAGAGTCAAGAATCATCGGTGCTTCCAACCTAACAGAACTATTTGATGATAGTGTTGGTTATTGACTTAAAAAAATATAATAACCTTAGGCACAAATAACTTACAAATGCTTCATAATATCTTGAACTATATCGTGACCTTCATGCAAAAAAGAATTGAATTGACCTTCAATAAAAGATTTTCTGACTAAAAGAGGAACATTCACTCGATTGCAATTGTCTTCATTGAATTGGTCACAAAAGCTAATAAACTCTTGAGTTTTTTTCCAAACTTTCTTGTTCAATATATTAATCAACCAATTAAGTTGCTCTTTCTCTAGCTTTTGATTTATTTGTTCTTTTACATTAGTCATATCAATTATACCATTTAATAAAAATGAGTCCATGATTTTCTTTCCAGATTCATTTTCCTTGGATTTATTAAGTTCAAGAATCTCTAGCAAAACATCTCTTATTAATTTCTCATTATCATCTAAATTTTGTAAAGCCTGGAAGAAGGAAAGCATACTTATTAGTTATTAAATATGAATAAAAACAAAAAGTTATATATCACCTCTGATAATAAATCATCAATGTTATTATAATCTGTATCTTCATCTTCTCCTTGATTAACCATATTATTTGAATAATCTGCTACTTCGATTCCCTAAATTAAGGAAATTATTGAAACTAAGCAAAACGAATTGCAAGTGCCATTCCTTCTTTACCCTTTATAGGATATTTTTGTGGACAAAAATTTAAACTATATACCAACCCTTTTTCCATCTTGCACTTCAACTCGACCACCTTCCCTATGAAAAAAGGTTTACAGAAAAGTTACAGGAAAATACAGAAAGTTTATTAAAAATTTACACGAATCTTATTCTATATGAAAAAGTTTGCAGAAAGTTTATAAGAAACTAGAGTGACGACGGGTGGCGGACGATAACCACCACCATCCTTAAAACACTTACTCAACAACTGCACCAGAGATATTAAATTTGCTCCTTTTATTCGAATATTTCTTTTGTGGCATTGTATATAACAAGAACAAAAAAAAGAAAAAAAGTTCGTGATACGATCGACGCGTACACATTAATTATTTATGGTTTTTTTTTGGTAGGACAGACGCGAATTGATTTTTTTTTCTTTCTTGGAAAAACAATTTTTTGACAGAGTCCAAGGTGACAAAATGTGAGTGTTGTTGTTTGTTTGGTTTGGTTTTGGTCTCCTAAATAAACATGTTAATTATTTTTTTATTTGTATTGGTATCTTTTTTAGTATATAAACATTTTAATTGGAATCAAAATGTGGAGCAGATCTTGCTGGGTAATTACAAGATTTTCATTGATAATATTGATAATATTTTGTTTTTCGTAATCAATAATAATATTATTATAATTACAAGAAGATGTCAAGGCAGCATGACTGACTGTTACAGAAGAGACATTTTGAGTATGCAATGTTTGATTATCGGAAATTTTTAGAGACGTTGAAGCATGCACGCTACCTTGAACACATTACAGTCATTCACACATCTTCCTTATGTACACAAGGCTAATCTGACCAAGATTTCCATGATGATATGATGATGCAGTTGAATTCCAGGGGGGGGGCGCATGGCCCTGGAATTTACCAAGACTGCATCAATCGTCAATGACACTTTCACTAATCTTCCCTCACCAGAGATAGCCGCTGGCATGCTAGCTGAAAAGTTGCCTGCAACGATCCTGCCTCTAGGGTAAGGATGGCTCTGTGACCATGTTGCAACTCTGCTGATGAATTGTGATATTAGGTGCACATAAACATCTAGATCATCAAAGCAAAGAGAATCTGCAGCTCATTCCAAGCACAGGAAGTCGCAATTCAGAGCAGGGTTGGTGGCCCTGAAATTGCAATTGGACTCTGATGTTAAAAGGAAAGTCGTAAAATAGTGTTTGTTTTGTATAATCATTTTCATAAATGCTCTGTTTCTCTGATACTAACTAACCAATTTATAATTTTGGATCTGTCTTATAGATTAAAATTATTGCATGATTATATACATCTTTGTTGGCAATATGGCCAACAAGAAAAAAGTCATAAAGATGGTTCGGATTTTGTTTGGTATGTTATGTTATAAATTAATCATTTTCCCAAATTTTCTGCTTCTCTTTAATTTTTATCTGACCAACTGAATTTGATATTTTAGTAAATGGGGGTAGGGTTGTTGGTGAGTAGGCATGCCACTGACAAGACAGGGGACGCCTTTGAGATATACCAGTCAAACTCATAGAAAGGGATCTTTTGTCCAGACTTAGGGTCACATGGATGTTAAGCACAGAAAATGTACGCTATCAATGTATATTTTTTTCAACAAAATAAACTTTTCATAAAAATTACAGCAACCCGGGACTCAAACTCTGAATCCAGGAAAAATTCAAAACAGCAATCCAGATTGCAACCTTCTGAGTTGCTGAATTTTCAACTCAGTCTTAACACCAACTTTATTCTAGTGAGTGAGGGGTATAACACAAAGCAATCATCACACAAATGCTGATATTCATCAGCAAACAATGCCCATATGGTGACAGCCAGCCTGGTCTGAGAGGAAGATAAGGGAATGTTTTGTCCAAAGCCTTCCAACTTGTTCAAGATACTTTCACCCGTGGGAAAAAATTCCATGGTGCTGGATTGATGCTTTGCACGGAGTTTGCTTGCTGGTGATAGGAAATTTCAATTAAATCTGACACCTGTGATCAACATCAGATTTATCATTCATAAGGAACCATAATTGACAATCAGGAAAAATAATTTATTTTGTGATCCCAGAGATCTGGGTAGACATGCATTATTAAAAATTTCATTTTTGCATGGCCTTGGTATTGTTACTACTTGGGTGATGCAATTGTTTGTTATCTCAATGATGATATCAAATGTATTGAATAATAATCATGACCATCATGAATATTTGTTGGATGGAGGCATTCACATACAAGGAAATGATTAAATAGCTAAGTCATGTTTGTTTTGTTAAAGATGTATGATTAATTATATTTAAAATATACAATAAAAAAATTGCAAGACTGCACCACTATGTCAATCAAACTATCAAGCCATCATGTTTGTGCATGATTTAAAATTCTTTTGTGCTCCCATCTTTCTTTGCTTATATACAATCTATTGGTTCTCTTTTTACTTGAATGATGTCAAATTGGGTAATGGGGTATATCAATAAATACCAGAATCTGATTATTCTTTAAAAAAATAATCAAGGTATTAGCATACCGATAAGTTAATAATATTCTTAGTATTTTTATCATATTGTCTAAAAGCCTATTAGTAAATACTGAAAGTGCCAATACTTATCAGATATTCTTTTATATTCAATTCTTTTTTTTAGTTAATTATTGCTTAATTTAATAAACCGATGATAACTCTTTTATATTGTAATTAAATTATTTCTAAAGCTTTTTGTGCTAAAACAGTATCATAATCTTGAGTAGCAGTTAGGGTTTTCTATTCAAATAAGGTTTATTTGAATAAAACAAATAATTCGAGTAATAATAATTCAAATAAAAGGAATAAAAGGAATAAGCATACAGTTAGAACTCGTTAAGACGGTGCTTTGATAAACCAAATATACACGATAAAACGATGTTGTTTTATTATCTGCCTATCAAATTACCTCAATAAGCTGATTTTATTAAGGTTTTTAGATCGAAGTTTTTTTTGAAAATATTGACTTTGGTTTAACGAGTTCTGACTGTATCATGAATAGAAACAAACCATGCATTAATACCAAAATCAAAAAACAACAATAAACAAACAAACAAATAGCTTTTATTGCGAAATAATTAATTTTGTTCCTTTATTGAATCAATCACACAAGCAGTGGTCAATTTAAACAGCATTGTTTTTAAAGAAAATAATATTATTAAATGTATAAAGTTTAATGATTTTTAATGTTGCAAATTTTTTTGATGTCAATCTCAAAATCAATCATGT
>CAUDNR010000969.1:1929-15563 GCA_958430865.1 Entrophospora sp. SA101
ACACACACACACACACACACACACACACACACACACACACACACACACACACACACACACACACACACACACACACAATGTATAGCAATTAAAGCTGTTTTTCATTCACCTTGGTTACCTAATTGGCTTCGATGGGAAAACAATGTTCTTACTGGCACACCCGATATGAATTCTCAAAGTTGCGAAATCACTGCAGTTGCCAATTATTATCATGGTGATACTGTATATAAACTTGAAAAGTCATTTTATATTACTGTTGCTGCTCATATTGAACCATCAGAACATCATGATTTAAATCCCATGGTAAATTCTGTGGTACTGTGTCTTTTAAATAATACTTATTAAAGAAAAATCAAAGAATTGCTATTATTCATTCATTCATTTGATAATATTATTTAAATAGGCAATGGCAGATTATCAATTGCAGTCACATCTTTCTCAACAATAATTGTTATTTCAGGTAATCGTTAACGTTAACTTTATAATATTATTATTGGTTGTAGTAGTAAAATTACAAATTTTTTTTTTATTTTTTTATAATTTGAAAAAAAAAATTTATCACTATTATTTTTTTTTTAATTCCATTCGTTATTTTTTTTTTTTTAATAAAATAATAAAAATAATTCGTTTTTGCTGATAGAAATGTTGTTTATTTCTTGATAATTTTTATTTTAATTATTTTATATTTAACAAATCAAATATAAAAAATTTTTTTTCTATTAAACATCGTATCAATATTAACTAATTCAATTAAGATTTTATTATATACATTACATATAAAATATATATTAGAAACATACAATAATATATATACTAATTAAAAAGTTTCCAAGATTATATCGTCTGTATCATAATTATTATTAGTCTTGGTAAGAATTTAATTAACCAATTAAATCTGTATTATGAATATTTATGTTTCCATGATGATTTAATTGATTTAATTGATGATTTAGTTGTAGTTGATGTTGATAACGATGGTTTGTATTTGCTGTTGTTGTAGTGGTTGGTGTGGTGATATTAGATTGAAGATTTGGCGGTGTCGTTATTGTTGTTGATGATGATGTAGTTGTTGATGCTGCTGATGATGGCGGCAGTGGTGATGATGCTGGAACAATAGGACCTCCTGGCGAGCTCGCAGTTCTTATAGCTTGTATTCTTATCAGATATTCAGCCCAATCAGACCAATTTCTCCAATCAATTGCTGGTGGTAGTATAGGATTATTATTTCCCATATGATCTTCAACATCATCAAATAAAAATGATGAAACATCAGGAGCAAATGCATCAGCGTTTGTGGGAAATAACGGATCTGATAATAGATATTCATTATAAGATAATGAAGTTGATGAGGTTGACGAGTTTGACTCAGGAGATGAAGTGGATGAATTATTGTTAAGATTATTTACATTAGAATCAAAATTAGCATTAGTATTAGTAGTAGAATGATGAGAATTAATGTTGTTGGGACTAGTATTTTGATTATTATTATTAGTGATTATTTGATTACTTAAAACTAAATGATTGATCATATGTTGTTGTATCATTGCAGTATTATAATCCTGAATTGATGTAGGTGATGATAAATTATTTTGAGATGATGGTGGCGAGGAGGATTTTGATGATGATAATGATGGTGCAAAAGTGACACGTGGTTTTGATATATTCATTGAGTCACCACAATTATCATTGTTATCATTATTTAAACTATTACAATATTCACCAAGATCATCACCATTATTTTTATTTTTATTTATCACAACATCGTTTAAACCATTAATTCCATCTAGATTAATGTTTTTTACTCTTATAACATCATTAATCAATGATATGCACTTGTTACCGGCATACCAAGAACTTTTTATATCTTCTAAGCATTTTAATGACATTCTTAGACCTTGTTTTGCAACTTCTCTAAATCTATCATCACCACTTAATGCATTGATTATGTGTGTTGAAACAGCAGTAAAAAATGGATATATGTTGAATTGCCATGTGACCCCCAAACCACCATCCTTCATTGTTCTATATAAAATATGAGTAATGTTATTCGCGGCCATTGTACAAATGGTTAATGATGGAATGGCAGATGGAGGAGCTTTTGATTTTGGACCACGTATATGAGGTCTATGTAATAATATTTGAATTGTGTAATATAATAAATGCAGAAAAGTTCTTCTACTGTTTGTCAAATCACCAAAACGTAATGTAGTTGAATCACACTGATAGGCTTTAGGTAAATTATCACGCCATTCATTCAATTCTCCATCTAAAGAGGCTAATACCGAATCATTATTTTTATGAGAACTGTGCTTATGTTTAATGCCGTAAACGTGAGAAAGAACTTGTCCAAATATCAGGCTTAACTTGATCATTTGGATCAAACTTTCAACAGAGCCTTCCGGATCTTCGGGCAATTTATCTTGAATAGGTAATTGTATATCGTAATCGGAATCATTTATGGCAAACGGTCTACCTAAAGCAGTACTGATGAATCTATCTAACAAAACGCAGACCCACCAAATACGTTTTCTTAATTCGATTTGCCTCTCGTCAAGATTCCACTTTGAAGAATCACGATGTAAACCCATGTCTTGAGCTAAACGTATAGCCAAACCAACATAAATCCAAGGAGTAGAACCTTTATCGCCTTGGTAAAATATCGACAATAACAAAAGAGCTTGTACAGTAGTTATAGTAGCAGTCTCAAATTCATCTTTGATTATTTCTTTTGCACGTTCATAAAATGGAACACCGGCAGTGATTGGATCATCAGGATTTGAACGTACGGAAGTATCGTCAATATATTTTGAAGCTAAAGCAAAGATAGAATAAAGTAGAATGACAGAAGGAAAATTTGTTTCCAAATTGTTATATTTTTCCATCACTTCTGACTTGTCAATAAAAGGCACGTAAGGATGTAATTTATTCCAATATATGTTTAAAAGAGCATCACATAACTCTTTTGGAGGCAATTCTATGACTAAATTTTTGTCGTTCCGTTTTGATTTTATAGAATTACTTGGAATACTGATCATTTGACCGTGAGCAACTTTTTTTGTGAATTTTAATAAGAAAATTCCAGAACTGCTACCAAGATATCTTGTGTGACCACTCTCGTCGATTGCCAATTGACCCATACTATCATTCAAATCATAATGAGAATTACCACATTCATTACTATCACTAGAGTAACTTTCTTCGGAATCACTAGGTTGGTTGTTGGTTGATCTATATTTGATATTATGTTTATCATTATCATCGTCGTCATCATTTGAGACGAGATTGTTAGAATAGGAGGAATAGGACTTTTTTAAATTATAAGAGACAGATGAATCAAAAGATAAAGGTTTTCTTAGAGTGTTTTTGTTGTTTGATGATGATGATGACAATGATGAATCTTGAGATTTGAAATTACTTTCATTAACATTAATCCATTCTAAATTTGAATTAATTGAGCTCTCAGGTAATTCACCTGATTGAATTAAATTGCTTAGAACAGATTCCATTCTTTGTAACCTAGTTTCTAATGCTTCAATATAACCTTTAGGAGGACCCCTTTTTTTAGGAGCATCAATAAAAGAACTAACAACAAATAAGAAGAAAAATATATTAAATTTAATTGTTTTTTGATTTATTTGTTTATTACCTATTTATTTATTATTTTTTTATTTACCATTCATATCCATATGCTTTGCAATTTGTACAAGAAGGAGGATCAGAGCCAGGTTGAACGCCATCACAACGAACTTTTTTTCTTCTACAAGTATCGCAAGCTCTAGCAACCCTTCTTCTTTTAATACTATTTAAATCTTCGCCTGACATGCTTTCAATAACTGATAACTAAAACGCTTTTTATATTGAAGATATTATTTTTTTTTTCTAATTTAAAAAAAGAGATTATTATTTTTTAAAACAAAGGGATGAAAAAATTTATTCACTCTTTTTATATATAATCTATGAGACACACTAACTAATCGTAACTTAATTAGGGAATTTAATAATCTACACCAATACAATGCATTTTTGTTAAATGACTTGTAACAAAAAAATAAATTCACGTGATAGTAAAATAGTAGTGTGAAAATTTTTTTTAAATTAAAACAGAAAGAGGAGGCAAAAAAACTAGATTATGAAGATACAACGATAAATAAAGGTGATTGGTTAATTGATTGATGAATGAAAGATTTAGATCGAAGAAAAATGAAATGAAATTTGTGAGCTTTTTGGATAATAATTTTTGTCAAATAAATAATTATTTTGAAGAAAAAACATATTCTAATCTTTAACGTATTTTTGATTAAACTAACAAAAAGTTGAGTTACTATTATCATATCCTTTCCTTATACGTGAAAAAGAACTATTTCACTGACCGAAAAGATGTTTGTTATTACATATTAGTATTAATGACATTTAATAATATTATCAAATGAAAAATCGCGAATTTTTTTGCTTGCTGATCTTCTAATTTACGTCAAATAAAAACTTTTTTATTATTTATCCTAAAAGACAAACAAAAAACCTTTTTTACTTTATTAAGTTAATAAATGATGTTGATTTGTTTCCAAAACAACTTAGATCCTTAGTAAAAATTCTATAATTAAAAAATAAAAATCATAATAATAAGTTGGAGATTTTTTTTGAACGGATTAATAGTATATATATATATATTTTTATCAACAACAAAACACTATACATAATAATAACCATATCATATATACATAAAAAATTTTTTATCTACAAAAAAAAATAAATTTTTACACGTGCTACAACATACAGTATATATATAACAAAACAATTGATTGTTGAGGAAAATAAATGAATGATTCATCATATATTTTATATAATTATCAACTTTGATAATTATAACGTCGTTGTCGTCGTCGCTGATGTCATCGATGCTTTAATAATAAATCTTCTCCTTTTTATGTTGCAGTTGTCATGTTTGTGTGTGTTTTTTAATTTAAATGATTTAAATGAAAATAATAAATATATGGTAAATGAAAATAGTAATAATGTCGATAATAAATAATGATTCATTCCAATAGAATGAATGAATGGATACTCTGAAAAACCCCCCAAAAAATTAAGAAACATATTTGAATTTTACAAAAATGAAAAAAAATAAAAGAAATATACAAAGATAATACACACACATTATATATGTATTTTTTTAATTTGAACAAATCCCTAAACCGTTAAAACTTCCAAAAATATAACCTGAACCACAAGATTCAGAATCGTGATGATTGTTTGATGATGATGATGGCGATGATGATGTAATGTAATTGTTATCATTAGAATTATTCGTATTACTCGATGATGTTGAAACTCTATTATCTACGTTAGGTGACGCGTTCGTATCATTACTGTCTCCTGGATTTGGTGAATCAAAAGGAGAAGTTGTTGGTGAAAGATGTATAATGGATCCATCATTATAAAATATTCCATTATTATTTGTAATAGTGACGATGTTAGTAGTAGAGGATGACGGAGAAGACATTCCCAATGATAATTTTCTTATTGGTGATGAAATTGGTGTTGTTGGATGCGTTGGAGGTGTTAAAGATGGTCTGATGTAGTTATCGGCGTTATTGTTATTATAATAGTTTTGTTGATTATTATGATGATTCCATGAACCAGTTTGATGATGACTAGGATGATTTTGTGAATTATTATTAGAATTAGTGGATGTTGAACCATTAAACCAATTATTATGATCTTCATCATTACCAAGTACTGGGAAAGGATTAAATAATTCGTCGGGTGATGTTGTGGCCTCATTATTACTGGTTGTGAACTGTCCTAAATCAACATTTGGTGACACTTGTGGTGTCGTGCTAATCATCGGAGATATCGCACCATGTGTTGGACTTGGATATGGTGTGCTGATATGTGTAGTTAAATGAGTTATCTCAAAAATATTTGTATTACTGCTGTTATTATCAGCATTACTAGAACTTCTAGTCGATCTTTTCCCCGTAGTTGCTGAAGAAGTAGTAGTAGCAGTAGCAGTGTTATTATTAGATGACGAATTGCCACCATAATGTAAAGCTTGAAGTTGTTTGTAATAATTGTTGTTGTTGTTGTTGTTATTATTATTATTATTATTATTATTATTATTATTATTATTATTATTATTATTATTATTATTAAGAATTGAATTTTCCAATTGTTCGTTATCATCAATAATAAAATTCAAGGATGGAGTCTAAATTTAAAGGATTAATTTAATAAAATGTTAAATATGATAATAAATGTAATAACATGATAATAAAAAATGTTAAATGATATAACCTTAGTTCCCGTTATATTTGATAACATATAAAGTTGTGAATGATCATTCGTTGAATTTCTAGATATTTCAGTCGATAAATGATTATTGATGTTGTCATTATCGTCATTATCATCGTTATCATCATCATCACAATCATTATTATTGTTATTGATATTATTACAATGATTGTTATCAACCAAATTCCAAATATCTATCATTGATAAACATTGAGAATGTTTACTACTACATGCATTTGCTTGATCTTGTAAAGCTTGTGATGCTGTAAACTGTGAATTTTTTTCAAACAAATCAACAATTCTATCATAATATTGCTTGGCTACTCTACTTGTATCTCCATTTCCTCTATATTGATTGATTGCATGGATCAGTCCTGCTTGTAGTAAACACCAGATAGTACAATTAAGAAACCCTCTAAATGGTTTAGACAATCTGGACAAGATTAAATCTCCAATAGGCATGATATTTGCTGCTGCATGTGAACATTTTAAAAATGAATCAAATGATGACGTGATATATCTTCTATGTAAAATTATAATAAATGAATGATATAACATATTTAAGTGTAACATTGTAGTAGAATAATCATTAAAATTTTCCACCAAAGTATTTGTTGACTGTTTTGGCAAATGCCAAAACCATGAATTGATTTGATTTTCGAAATCTTTAATACTATTGTAATCATCTGATGATTTATTATCAATGTTATCATTACTGCTAATGCTATTATCAGTATTACTGTTACTACTATTACTATTATTATTATCATCATCATGACTATTATTATTTGAGGTAAAGTTATATTTTAATAATAAATGCAATAATTTAGTAAATTTTATTTGTTGAATAAACTCAATTAAAGCACTGCTGTTTCTTAGTTCAGGTTCATCAATCATATCAACATTAGGATCTGAAATAGTACAATCTAATTCATCTATATAACTAGTTTTACCAATTCCACAACAAACTAATACATCTAGCATAAATAAAGACCACCATAATCTTTTCCTTAGTTCTTTAATGGAGTTGTCAATTTGATTATTATCATCATTACATTCTTTATTCAATTCTAATTCTAAAGCCATTCTAATAGCAATTCCAATATACATCCATCTACGAAAATAACCAGCTGGAATAACTGAACGTCTAGTCGTGTTACGTTGTTGAAATATAGACATGAGTATAAGTGCAGCTATTGTTGACATCCTCGGCGCATCCAAGAAATCATCCAACATATTTCTTGCCCTATCAAAATACAACCAACCACTACTTTCATTGGTTTCAGAGTCTAGTCTAACTGATGGGATCTCAGAAAAATCAGAAGATATAGCAAACATAGCATTAAGTAACAGAGGAGAGGCTTGATCATTAGGACCATTTAATTGTTGTAGAAATAAAGATTTATTTAGTACTGGCACATTTGGATGTACGTTTGTCCAATAAAGATCCAACAAATGTTCAAACAATTCGTCATTTGGCATAAAGAATTGATTTTTGTTAAGCAAAGGAATCTTTGGTTCAGTGATCATGATATTGATTGGATTAGATACTTGTGAGTGGGAGGACAAAATAAATAAATAAATTAATAAATAAATTAACAAATCAATAAATCATAATATTATATTATATATCTTTTTATATCTACATTTGCATTGAGACGATTTAATATTGTGATGATGATTATCGTCGTCGTCATTGTCATCATGATCATCATCATTGTTGTTATTTTGAATAGATCGTTGGAAAGGAGGCAAACTTTGAGGTAATTGATCGTGATCATCGTTAGGACGTTTATTGATACGATAATTGAAAGAGGATGAAGAAATCAAAGATAAATTTAAAGCGTTTGTTGCTGTTGAGAAAATGTTATTTTTATCGGTGGCGTTAATGTTTTCAGTGGTGATAAATTCATCTTCGTTAATATCTTTGTCAATATTGTCACTGTCGTTACAATTCTTCGTATTATTAGAATTTTTTTTAGCTCCACGAGATGGTCTTTCAAGTTTAACTTTTACACAGTTTGTAGAATATTTCTGACAATTTCCACAAGGTGTTATGCCATCGCAACGTATTTTTCTTTGACGACAAAATGAACAAGCAATTTGTACACGTTGTCTCTTAATGAAAAAAGGATCGTCAATCCATACGACATTAGAATAGCTCATAACTGAGACACTAAATAAATAATAAATAATAATAATAAAATAATAATAAAATGATTAGTACGGTTGATTATTTTCATTTTTTTTGGAAATGGTAAGAGGGAGGGAAGGAGGGAAAGAGAGAAAAATCTTATTTTGAAAAATCACTATATAAATTTTATATAAAGAAAATAGAAATGAAATACTTACGTTAAGAAAAATAAAATAAAAAATAAAAAAACCGAGAAATTTCGTAAAAATCTTTTTTTTTTTTAAAAAAAAAGGAAAGATTAGATTTGTTTATTTTTATTTTTTTTTTAAGAAAAAAGTTTATTCGTAAAGTATTTATATTTATTTGATTTTTCACAATGAATTGAGTATATAAATATAGTGTATAATTTAAAAATATATAGAATGTTGTGTTCTTATATTTGAGTAGCAAATAGAAAAGTATATAATTTGGAAGAAAAATAATTTATTAGACGTGATTTAAATTCATTGATTTGATTGGTTGATTGATTGAGAAGTGTGTGATAGAGAGGGAATGCAATGTGTGAATGTTGGTGTTGTGGCGTGTAAGGAGGGTGGAAAGTGGAAAAAACGGATATAAAATAAATCTTTTTTTCTTTTTTTATATATATATTTTTTTTTTATTTCTAAATTAACGTATAAAATCAAAAATCAAAAATTTAAAATTTTTTATTTTTATGATCAAAAAAAGAAGAAATAAATATTTTTTTAATCCTTAAAAAGAAGATTTTAAATTTTTTGGGTGAATTTGATGTTGGATTTTTATATTTATATTTATATATATTTTTTTCTCCATAATGTTAAAGTTAAAAAATAATATTATTATAAATTTTTTCTTTTAGTATTCTTGACATTTAATTTCTTTTAGTTACACATGAATTCGGTCGCCGAGGCTTGACACACGAAAAAAAGATTTTTTTGTTTCGAGTGGCTAATTATCATCCAATGAATTTGTCGAATTATTGAAATATGTTTGTTCTATTTTTAAGTGGCTTGGGAAAAAAAAAATAAATAAATAAAAATTATTTTAATTATCTTTTATGGAAAATCAATGAATTGGATTGTTTATTTATGGTTACACACAATTCCTTTTTCCTAATAACTATTAAAAATGTTAAAAATAAATAACAATAAATAATAATCTACAAAATAATTTCTAATTTTTCTACTCAAAAATAATCCAAACTTCTAACAAAATCTAGCTTTAAAGTCGCGTGCACCCAATTTTTACTAAGGCTGTGATTACTAATTAAGCATTGAAAAGAGATTTTCATCACATTAATTATAAACAAACAAAAACAATTTGTTAGTTAAATCGGTTATTATTATCTGTCGTAATATTCGAAAAAAAAAATACAACGGGTATTTAATAATGAAGACAAAAAAAAAAAAAAAACAGAACCAATCATTTATGCTGAAATCATTGTTGGAATCACTATAATTATTATCGAAAAATCCTGGGTTTTAAACTTACATTTGTCTTTCTTCTATCCGTCAATCAATCAAATTTTATTATTGTTGGTAATAGTAATAGTTTTCCTTTCTCTCTCCTCATAATGTCTATTCACCATCATAACTCATCTATATTAATGATAAAGATTTGTCTTGGAAATGTGCATGGAAGGGAAAGTTAGGAAAGAAAGAAACATTTAAAATTCCAAACTAATCATTAACCAATTAATCATAGAACATCGATTCTTATTATTCATTTATTATAGAAATTATCTCTAAATTAGGATATATTCTTAAATTCTAAAATTAAATTAAAGTTTAAAAAAATATATCTATTCGATGGATTCTACTGTCATAAAGTTTTCAACCAGTTGTTTTTTTGTCAATCAATTGTCAACCAAAAATTATTTTTTAATCTGGCAATTCATTAAATTATAATCCTCGACCAATGTAGATTCTTCTACATTAACAAATAAATTAATTAAAATACTTGCTTGATTCATTTGATTATGAATTCTTTTTTGTCCTTCAAAGATTTTTCTTAATTTTTCCGTTTCCCTATTAACTGCAATGAATTTATTCCTTCTCTTTCTTAAACTCAATATTTATTTCACCAAGTCTTCAATCTGTTTCTGCCACTAATGCTAATCCAATCAGCCAAAGAATCCCTTAAATTCTCTTATTCAAAAAGATTCGCATATGTCATAGCATGTAAAGCTATTAATTAACTTTTATTTTGAATTCCTTTGGCATTTCGTCTCTCCTTCTCTGTTGTTATCTTTATTCTTATGCTTAATTCTTAATTGTTCAAAAATTTATATCCTCAAAGGGAGAGAGGAATTGGCAATTTTTTAATTCTTGATAATTAGAAATCCATGCCGAAAATTTATTCGAATTAGGTTTAGAACTAGCAGTTCACGACCAGATTGATTAACATTGTTTCAAGTCGTGGATAAAACTAACTAAGAAGATGTGATGGTTGGTAAACTAAAGTTTCTAGCTTTGACAATCTTCACCTTTTTGCTCGTAAAATGTGACTTTTGTCCAGAATTTGTTGACAAATTGTTAATGAAATAGTATTAAAAATAATTTGTCCTTTTCCCAGAATTAAATGTGCATTTTTAATCATGGAATAACAAAATTCTCAATTACACATATGTACATATCAACCGATTTGGTTTTTTGGATCCTTTTTTCAAACCTTATATTTTATTGTGTCTCGACGTTATGATATGTAAAACTGGACAATAGAATGATAATTGACCCCCCAAAAATTTATTTGCACCGCTAAAAAACTATTTTACTATTCGATAGCCCGTCAAAACAATGGCCTCACCTCAAAACCAATGGGGTTTTGCTAGTATAAAGTATTCATAACGTTATGCTCATATCGTACTGGATTTTGGGGATCAAACAAAATCAGCGCATATGATATATGTGCAAGTATATATGAATAAGAGACTTTGGTTCAATAGAGACCATAGAAGTTATGCGTGTTAAATTTTTTTTTGAATTGAAAAAGAAAATAGAACGGGACTTTGCTAGGAAAATCAAACTTCGGAATCCATGTTTTTTTTTGATTCAAGTAATTTATTATATAACGATTATAAGTGAAATTCTTGCACGTGATATTAAAAAAAAATAACTCCGTAATTTGCATATATTGAGACCAGGGTTCTCATGCTCGTGCTTAACAAAAAATTTGGAGCACAGGCATAGACACGGGCATAGAAACTGGTGCCTAATAAAAAAAGTTAGGCACTTGGGCATGGTGCCAACATGCCCTGCATAGAACCTATTAAATGTTTATACAGTATTTAACTAGCAAAGAAATATTAATTTATTTCGGTTAAAAAGTACAGTATCATATTTTGATTCTGGTAGAGGACTAGATTTTTTCTGACTTTCTTTAAGCCATGAATGCACATGACATTGTATGTTTTTTAAGTGTGTATTGTTTGAGTATTGTTTCTTTCGACAATGCAGACATTACTAAACATTTCGATTATCATGCAACACCTCTATCCAATGTTCTTTGGTACTGTATGTATTATAATTGTTTCTATTATGTTATTTTCTAGGGAGATATTCGTCAGAATATATTGTTATTATATGCATTTAGCATTAAAATCGATTAAATAGATTTTGGTTTATAAAAAAAAATTTGGGGACACTTCTTCAAACGTAGTGAATTTCAAAACTGCAGAACGATACATACGCAAGCTTTGTCTACACGGAAGAAAGTTGTTCTCATTTAACGTGATACATGCAGACACTCTTGTCCCTGTCATGGAAAAACGTTGTCCGGTTTGGTTATGAAATGTCAGTTTCATGAATGAACTTATTAACAATTGGATGTGCCTTTTATTATTAGTTTGTTAATTATTTATAACTAAAGGTAAATTAAGAATCTATTTTAATGCTGAAATTTGTTATATTACAATATATTAATATGATTAGATATTTAGAAATATATTTAAAATTTTTAAAAAACAGTATGGATTTTATAATTTTAATGTTACACTTTTAAATTAATATCAAGTGGCTTGAATTTTTTGAGGAAAAAGAAAATTTTACAAATTTATGTCACAAAAACGAAAATGAAAGAGACTATATAGATGATAATTTTACATGTGAACTAATAAATACTTCTGATACAAGGGTCCAATAGTTCATTGGCTTCAAGTTCCAATGATTTAAGCAGTGGTTCCAAAAGACCTTTAAAAAAATGAATCATAACACATGGTTTTGTGTGGAAGTATTTTGAAAAAGTGAAAGATTCAAATGGAAATGAATTCATTATTTGCAAATTATTGAAAAAAAAAATTTAGTCAACTAAAAAAATTTTGACCAACTAGTAGCCAACTAAAGAATTTTTTGGACAATTCCAACCTCTATAACTACATATAAATCTCTTTATTTATTGCATGAAAACTTTTTAATTTTTTTTAATTTTTAATGTAACATCAATGCTTCATAGCTAAAAAGGATTTTTTAGCTAATAAATTGCCATGAATCATGTCTGCACCATGAATTAAGGCTTACATCATGAATTGCATCTTGTGTCAGTTGTATAAAATTATGATAGGTGGTGCAATGCAAATTTCGGAATTTTTAATTGCAATTTAATAATTTTGACCTCAAGTATAATTGGTACAGTCCAAAAAGTTTTTGGGTTCAGTTTTTTGGTTCAGTCCCAAGCAACAACCCAAACCGAAAATTTCAGGTCAAAAATTTTAAACCCAAACCCAGCCCAAAATGAATCCAATCCAAAAATCTTCAGGTTAGCCTGGCCTGTTTGGAGCTTTATTCACACACCATGGAAATAAGTCACCATTTTTAGATCTAACCTTATTATGAATTAATATATTTAGATCTATTTTGGTCAAGTTTTTACAACAAAGCCTGAAAGTTTTGTTACCTCTTTAATTAATTTTTGAGTTTTCTCATACATATCAATTGGTACCTAGACGTTTCCAGCATAGTGTACATTTGATTTCATTGGCTAAATTTTGTGACGATCTCCCTTCCAGATATCACGCAACAATTAAATTTTATTGGCTTGAAAATCATTACGCAAATTTGAAAAACAGAATATTAATTTTAATATTAATATTAATATCGGAGGGAATGATAAAAATAAAATGTTTATAATAAATAAAAAAAATAATATTTCTTTATTGAATGTTTTTAATACATAGGCTTGGTTTTTCATTATA